>APFE031593923.1:29746-46959 GCA_000404065.3 Pinus taeda | reverse complement strand
AATAGATTTATTAAGATGAAAAGTAGCAAGAGGATTACAACCATATGTTCTGACCCAGCATCATCCTCCAACTAGAAAGCCCTTCTTCACCTCAAGCAAAGCTTAGATCACCCAACACTATGAATATACATCAGAAAACCAACAACACTTCTCTACAACATACAAGATTCCAGCCTTTGGATCTTTGTGATGAGGGATCCATATATAGAAGATTGTAGCAAGGTGAGTCATCTTCTAGGTTTTGATTAGTGTCCTCTCTCTGATAGTTCCTACTTCCACTTGGAGAATGATGATCTCTTACTCATCCCTAGTCGAAAAAAGAGAGGCAAGTGTCAGAGGGGAAGCTTCTGGAAGATTCCATGATCTTCCACCTCGAATTTTGTCCATGCCATTTGTCCATTCCCAACCATCGCACCCTACAGAGGAGCCATTCAGTATGCATCACATCCCGTGTTAGAGTCGGCCTGGTCAAGTCCTCTGTTAGGGATCAAAACTCTTTATGCATTTCACGATTAGGTGTCCCGCTCCTCTCTTCCAGTTGCATTTCGCTAGGGACATGCCATGACCTAATGGAGAAAGTCATGCTAGTCAGTTGCCCTCATGTCTGGCCCATGCTCCTTCAGGTCCTGGCCCAAAATCAATGAAATTCATGATAGTCAAGGTCTGGTCCTATTTCAGGACAGAGTCATTTTTGGTTTGAGTCTAGAAATTCATCAGTTTAGTCCTTGAAAAAGCATGTCCAGAAACTAGCCATGCAGGCCAAAGGGAGACCTTATACACCTACAGTGCAGAAAGCTTCATCATCACCGCAAGAGACATCAACTCTTCTTCAAAACTCTGTTTTGAAGAAAAGTCAAGCAAGGTCAACTATGACAAAATTTTCCAGAAATCGACAGTTGACATTTTCATATGCAGTCATGGATGTTAAAGACAGAGGCCCAGTCACACAATCCCCCCAAAGGAATGCTGAAAATTTCATCAAGAGAGCCACAATTTCAAAGAAAAAATGGAAAAAACAGAGTGCTGTAAAAGTCAATAAAATGGTGCAAAACTCAACATTAGAAAGTGGGTTTTTTAAAGAGGAAAAATCAAACCAATTTCTCTCAAGCCTATAAATACATATTGTGGCCCAAAGAAAAGCCATTGTGCCATTAGAGACATGGAAAGACATTGCAGAAGGTGAGAGAGTGAGATTGGTGAACGTTTGAGTGAGTTGATAGGTGATTTGGGAAGCATGACACACACAGGCAGGAGCGCGGCACATCCACCGCGCACGCCGTATACACAGCTAGCCCGCCATTGAACGAATATACAGGTGCAATGCATATAAGGCACGTGGCGCACTGGGAAGAGCGCGCGGCACACACAGTCTAGTAGCTCAAAAACAATGCAAAACCGCTTCAGATCTTTGTGAAAGCTATCAAATCACAAGCTAGGCCTTCGACACCTCTCCTCCAATCAGATTGGTCAATGTTTAGGTGTTTCTAAGACATCAAGTGAGATCCAAAAATCCACCAAGGTTTTGTTTCCCCTCTCCTCTTCCTCTCACTCCTCATCATCCTCACTTCCATATCCCCCACATTTACTAAGAAAGCCCCTTAGAAACCTCCACTAAGAACCTTCCCCTGTTTTCCAAGCAAATTGTGTCATTTGACCGTGCGCGGCACACTCAGGGTGCGCGACGCACTAGGAGCCCGGCCACAGTGTTAACTTTACACTGGCGCGGTGCATACCTGGTGCACAACGCACTGGGCAAAGCGTGCAACGCACAGGCCTGTGAGCCTAAAAAGGGCACCAAATCTCTCAAAGTTTTGTAAATTGGCTCTCAACATTGCATAATTTCCCATAAATCATCTCATCATTGATCCTTAAATTCAAGGAAAAATATATCTTGGTGGCCATGACATCAAAGAAAAAATTCTATCAAACAAACACAAAATGACACAAATAATGGCAAATAGATAGGGTTTTTCTACAGTAACTTAATTATCAATTATGCTCCTACCCTACCTCTGTCAGCCAATTCCTTAGGAGAATTTTCCCCTAATGGTTACCCTAGCTACAGTACAATCCTATCCCTTTGTCCCTTTACTCATATAGCTCAAGAGTTCCTTAAACCCTACCCCACCAAAACCACACCCCAAACACTCCCAAATCCCTGATAAATTTCCCCTCTAAACCCCTATCCCTATTTCATCATTCCCCTCCTGATACTCCCTATTTTATTGTCCCCTTGGTGGCAAATTTGCAGAGCATCTATCAGTTCAGTGGATTCAGAGGGCAGCAAAGAAATTTAGGGTGCAAACAGCAGTAATGGCATCAGAAACTGCATCAAATTATGAGGGGGAAACCCACAGTGATACAGCTTTAGGAGAACAGGCTCCCCGGAGACCTAGGAGTGGCAGACATGTCAGGGATGAACCAAACACCCTCACGGAGTTGCAGGAATGCCCTCTCGCTATGCCTTGTTTACAGCACTTGGCATGTTTCGAATTTTGTCAGAGGGTGGCAAATGTCAAGATTCATCATGAGTTGGTCCGCCTCTTTGCACTTCACCTACATGGAGGACAGTCTATCTTGGCAGGGTTCACTTTCACATTGACACCCGAAACCATATTAGTGGCAACAGGCATACCAAATTTTGGAGAACAGTGGCACAGGAAGATGAAGGTGGAGAGGGAACTTTATGAGCCTTACATAAAAGCCGGTTATTTGAGTTAGCTCACGAGAGTTTTCCGATTTAGATTTCTGAGAGATGATTATGCTCCGCTCATGAGATTGATCATGATATACTTCAGTTGCGAGGGGAGGTTTTCTCGCCTTTATGCCTATCACATCAGGTTACTCATGCACTTCACCAGGGTGCGTATGATGAACCTCCCATTATTCATTTGTGGGAACATATGGAGGATGAGAAAATTCATGCAGCACAAGACCCCTCAGCAGCAGCTCAACAGCGTATATCACTTTGTTTTTATCCAGATTTTGGTGGACCATCAGTTGAGATCGCAGGGCATTGCTTGGGAGGACGTCATCACCCGTGACTTCTTCAGTGCTCCATAGGTAGTATCAGAGGCAAAACATGAGATAGGGGGTACCTCTCATCAACATGAGTGCCATGAGACCACTGTGGTGCCATTTTCCATCACATATCAGAGAGGCTATCCGAAAGGCACCAGGCCTTTGTTTGCAGCAGCAAAGCAAGTGTTATCTCCACCTGGTGTGGAAGGGGCCTCGCTTCCGGCATCGACGACATAGGAACAAGACAGAGGTAAGGAGCCAATTCATGAGGAGGGGCCTTCGGGTGAGCCATCAGGTGCTCAAGGGACCAGTGTCATCCTCATCCCGGATGAAGAGACAGAGGCAGAAAATGCCAAACTTAGGATGATTATTCATGAGCAGGCCACAGAAATCAAAGACTTGATACTCAATTTCGAGAGGTCCAGATGGGTCTTCGACTATCTGGAGTAGAGGAACAAACAACTGGAAGACCAACATGTGATCATGGAGCTACAGAGCATCCGTGAGGGTTGCCTAACTGCCCAGCAGAGGAGGATTGAATTCACTTCATTGGAGAAACAGGTTATGGATGATCGTGAGTCTATTCTTGAGAGAGTCAACATGCACCTGGACAAAATGTTGAACAAGGCCGACAAAGACAACACACTGCTGAGACACATGGCTCATCATTACAGGGCACAAAACTTGAGTCTGAGAGCCCGAATAAGGAGTTTGAAAGCAAAACTGAGGAAAGCCACAAAAAGGGAAAAAAGGGAAAAGGAGCAAGATAGGCTCAGGATCTTGGCTGAGGCCTCCTTGACTCAACAAAGCACCCCATAGAGAACTTCCAGCCCAAATCTCAAAAAATTTGGGCAAATTTTGGTCATAGGGAAATTTTTTGGGTGAAAAACAGGGATTTTCTCCCTGTGCGCCGCGCACCCTGCGCGACACTAAAATTATAGCATTCCAATCGAGAAAAGGTTTGCATTTTTGGATTCAGCATCAAAAAATACATCTACTGGTGTCCGGGCTAGAAATTTTGATAAGTTTTGGGTCTCCTAAAGGTCAAACAACACCTAAAAATGGCCTTTCTGCCACTTTTTGGACACACAGAAAGCAGTTTTGGGAGAATGAAGATTTGGAGGGGCAAATGAGCTTCAAATTCAGAAATTCTAATGTGGTTAGAAATTTGACAGGCCAAGCTTTCCAACACGCCCACGTGGGCACATTTTGGACACATGGAAGTGCCCCAAAACAGGCCCCAAAGTAATGCAATGCACAGAGAAAATGGCGCGACGCACAGAGGAAAAATTGCCAATTTGCTTCCGTTTCGCAAAATTTCGGTTCGCGACTTCTCCAAGTGGGCCCGATCATATACACTTCATTTTTTTGGCACCAAAGGCGGCATTTAAAATGTTTTTTTCTCTAGATTGGCTTCTATCCAAGTGGCGAAGGAAGGCAAACGGTCACCCCAAAGCCAAATGTCATATTTGCAGCGTTGCACCTGTAGCTGATCGTTGGCTCTCCATCTCCATTTCGAAATTATTTGAGTAGCTTCCCAACCCCTGGGAATTTTATCTCTTCCCCACACATTCTATATATTGTATGCAAGTTATTTGCAAAGGGTTGGTTGGCTTGTAGCTTCTGGGAGACTGTGGGAAAGAAACTTTGTTTCTGCATTGTATATTTTTACAAAGAATTAATGAAAGGCAGTGGCTCTGTTTCATGAGATTCCTGTGGTTGTGAGTATAGCAAGTGTTTCTCTTATGTTTCATATGTATCTTGTTATGTTTTGTATTCCATTTCGCATTCATTTCTGGTGAAATTTTTCGAGTGAGATTAGGTAGAATTCAATTCTATTGCTCTACCTGTGGGAAAATTTCATGTGCACTGTTCCATTCTTCTGTTGAAAAGGATTCATGTTGCCCATGCCCTTTTCACCTTCTTAAACATTCTCTCCATTTCTTTGTTATGTTCCAAATTTTCATTTGTATCCATTTCTGGTGAAATTTTTCGAGTGAGATCAAGTAGAATTCAATTCTATTGCTCTACCTGTGGGAAAATTTCATATATAGTGTTCTTTCTTCTGTTTGAAAAGGATTCATTTCACCCATGCCCTTTTCAACTTCTTAATCAATCTTTCCATCCCGCCATATTTCAAAACTAAAGTGCTATGCTTTCAGCCTACCTTGCCTCACGAAATAATCTGTACCTTCATGTTAAATTCTCTGTTCATTGAAGTCGAGTGGTCCCATAACATCCCAGAAACACAGTCATTCACAAAATCATTCATTATTTTCATTTCCACTTACTAGCCTAAGACAAATAGTTCATTGTAAGTCATCTCAGGCCATTTCATTTACTTATTCACTGAGTGTGACTTGGAGAGAGCCCTCTCTTGTTTTGGTAGGGCTAGCTACCAGACTGAGTGTCGTTTGTGGTTACCTTGAATTTTGCCTTCCTTCAGCCTGAGGAGGATTTAGGTGCTAACATAGTGGCGACTCCACTGGGGACGACTAAGTTCGAAATCAAATCCCCGTGTTTCTTAATAATTTTAAGCTCCCGGATGGTGAGCTTAGGATTGGAAAGGCTGAGCAAGTTGGTTGTGTCCTGTGATTTTTCTTAATAGCACGCTAGATTCGAGACGATATACCAAAGCCAATCCAGACCCGGATCCTCCCCATATCTTCGAAAACCCTAATTTGATCCCCAGGCTCCTTCGTCAAGAGAGCACCATAACTCTCGTGTTCAAATCATATTCATGTCTCGACATTTTTGAGTATCTTGAAGAGCTTGTGTTCGACAACCGGTTTGAGATATCATTGTTTGAGTCTAAATCCAAAAGGCCCATTGATTATGTTGTCCCTGATCCGCAATTTCTTGTAGACCTTGAAACAGAGAGAGCTAATAGATTAAATGATAATTACATTGCGACACCGCTCCAAAATCCAATTGCAAGCCCCTTGCAAACTGTGCACACTCCTCCAATACCTCCAAGGCCAAATCCACCAAAAATGATGGCTGCATGTTTTGTACCCCTTGATCTACCCCAATTTCTAGATGATATGCCCGTTGATTACCAAAGCAAAATCCCATTCTTTGATGGCTCTCCTAGCGGCATTACTGCGTAGCAACACGTGGAACGAATGACAGACTTCTGTGAACTTTATGATATCACTGTGGAGAACGTGTTAATGAGGCTCTTTGTACAAACATTTGTAGGTGAGGTGAAGAAATGGTTCAGAGGTTTACCGGCTGCACGTATCACCACCTTGGCAGACCTGCATAGAACATTCGTGAACCACTGGGAAGTGAAAAAGAACCCTCTTCAAATTCTGTCCGAATACGAGCAAATCAAGAGAAACGATGGTGAGTCAGTCCAAGATTATTGCACGAGATTTAATACAGTATACAATGAAATTCCAGATGATTTAAGGCCACCTATAAGACTAGCCATGGTGAAATTCCCTGATGGTTTTCATGCTGATATGGCTTATCAATTGAGAGAAAGGGAGCCGGCCACAATGGAAGACATGCAGAGAATTGCGATCAGCGTTGAGGCGAACCTGTTGTCCAAAAGAGCTAGAGCGAAAGCAGTGAAGAATACCATTGTGAAAGAAGAATCTTCTGCAATAGATCAGCTTCTCAAAAAGGTAGAACAGATGTTTGAAAGGGTAAAACTTGACAAGACAGAATCACAAGTGAGGAATCCTAACTTTCGTGGTCAGTAGCAGCCACAGTATAGGATAAGACAGAGAGATCAGCGAACTCAAGAGCAGAATGCACAAAAGCCGGTACAAACACCTTTGCAGCCGAATTTTGTTCATGGACTAGAGTCAGACGAGGATGGGAATGTAATAGGCGAAGAAAACCATCTCTTTATTCCAGATGAGTTTCCTACTTACATTACCGAAGAAGAAGAATGTGCAGTGAATTCAACTGCACACCAAGAAACTGATTTTATTCTAGCTAGTGACAATGTGTTGGAAGAAGAATCAAAAGAATATCAAAGAGGGTATATGAATGCTCTGTCTGCACAACAACAACGATATTCACTTAGAAACAGAGATGTGCCGGCCATACCAATTCAGAAAAAGAGCGAGGGTGAACAAATAAAGAATGATTTATCAGCTACGCAAAGAAAAGGAAAGGAGGCGGTTGGTCCGGAGACCAGCAAATCAAAACCTGCAGAGAAATCACAGCAACCTGCCACCTCAAAGGAAGAAGAAAGGAAGGAGATCCCAATCAAGGAGGTAGAAAAGACTCCCACTTTTAGCCTAGAGAATGAGATTTCTAAGTTAAAGATATCCATCCCCTTGATTGAAGTAATGAAGAACAACATTTATAAAGGACAGATTTCTAAAATGTTGAATTGGGACCCAATGTTCGACATGGTAAATGTAGAAGAGGATCAACCTGAAATGATTTTTGGACCAGCATCAAATGGTGAGTCTCGTGACAACGAGTTGCCACCTTTCTACATTAGTTTGAGGTTGCATGATTTCATTTTACATAATGCCATGCTCGATTCCGAAGCTTCTCACAATCTCATGCCCAAGGCTATCATGGATAAGCTTGGTCTGGATATCACTCGAAAATATCATGATCTCTATTCATTTAATTCTAGCAGAGTAACATGTATAGGTCTCATCAAAGACTTGGTTGTGAGTTTGGATCAACTTCCTATGAAAAATGTCCTGATGGATGTGGTGGTAGCAGATATTCCTCCAAGGTTTGGCATGCTTCTTTCCAGGTCTTGGGTAGCAAAATTGAAAGGGACACTACAGCTGGATTTCTCCTATGCAACGATCCCAATGTTTGGACAAATGAGGAAGTTATATCGGGAACAAAAGATGAAATATATGATCACAAGCAAGGAGAAACTGATAAATCATCCCATTAACTATGTACATACAGATTTAGAGTCTTTTGTTTTTTTTTTCAGATACTTTAAATGAGATAGATAGTCAGATGGTAAAAGCAGATGACGTCCCGGAGATAACAGAAAATTTTAGAGAGATTTTGAAAAAATAAAGACAAGAAAAGCAGCAAAAGATTGGGCAGTCAACTAAAAACGATGGGCAGCAAGTAGACAAAGTACAACAAACTGATTTTCAGCACTTACAAGAGGAGGAAGAAGGCTTATGGACCATGGATTTTGATGGAGCAGTAGGGAATGATGGAGCTAGTATTGGCATTTGGGTACACAGTCCTTTCTCCACCCCAAACAAAGTATCTAGTAGCGTGAGAGTTTGCTCCTACAAGCTGGCCTTCGAATGTTCCAATAATGAAGCTGAATATGAAGCTCTGATTGCTGGCCTGAAAATTCTTAGAAATCTTAATGCAAAGAGGATTTCAATATATGGTGACTCCGAGTTGGTAATAAAATAGGTCAGAGGTGAATATCAAGCAAAACATCCTAGGATGTAGGCCTATCGAAATGCAGTTTTGGACATCTTGAAGTTGTTTTCCGAATACACTTTGACATGTGTGCCAAGAATCCAAAATAGTATTGCTGATTCTCTTGCCAAGGCAGCGAGTAGCTTGAAGATCCCCATGAACTCCAGCAATAAATTTGAAATCCATGTCAAGCACTGTCCAACCATTCCAAACAATCAGCGACATTGGCAAGTGTTTCAAGATGACGAGGAGATTAAAGATTTTCTGCTCAACAAAGGCAAGTTCGAAGAAACCTCAATCGATGTGGAAAATGATGAAGACAAATGGAATGGTATAGATAAAGTGCAAATCAATCAAATGGACGTAATGCAGCTGAAGAATAACATCATTCCTAAAGGCTTGATACCTCTATAAGAACTTTTTGATCAGGATGATGTAGCCTGCAAACCAACATTACAGCCGACAGAAAAGGGTGTAGAAGAGGTCAACATCGGTACAACTGACAATCCAAAGTTGGCAAAATTTTCTAAAGCATTACTACCAAAGATCAAAGACAAATATATCAATTTGATGGCTTCATTTGTAGATGTATTTGCTTGGGATTATTCTGATTTAAAGACTTACGATACAAATATCATTCAGCATACGATGCCTATCAAGCCCAACCAAAAACCATTTAGACAAAAGCTGAGGACGATAAACCCAAAGTTGTTGCCATCCATCGAAAAAGAGGTAAATAGGTTGTTCAAATCAGGTATCATTATGCCCATCAGATTTTCAGATTGGATATCTAACTTAGTGCCTGTACGTAAGAAGACCGGTGAGATCCGCCTATGCATTGATTTCAGAAATCTAAATAAGGTCTCATTGAAGGACAACTATCCGCTACCCAAGATGGACCATATACTTCAACGAGTAGTGGGGGCATCTCGTATGTCGCTGCTTGATGGTTATTCTGGATATAGCCAAATTTCCGTCCATGAAGATGACAAAGATAAAACAGCGTTCACCACTCCATGGGGAACATTTCACTGTGCCAAGATGCCATTCGGTTTGAAGAATGCAGGTGCCACATTTCAGCGTGCAATGGACTTGGCATTTGCAAATGAGAAGGATGTATTTTTGGTGGTGTACTTGGATGACTTGACAGTATTTTCAAAATCTGATGAAGAATACATGCATCACCTAAAAATTGTCTTTCAAAAATGCAAGAAATATGGTTTATCGCTAAATCTGAGGAAGAGCTTATTTGCCATGGAGGAAGGCAAATTACTTGGGAATATCATTATGAAAGATGGCATCCGTATAGACCCAGCATGTGTCCAAGCAATTCAACAAATCGATCTGCCCAGAAACAAAAAGGAAATACAATCATTCAATGGTAAGATGAATTTTCTGCGTCGTTTTGTACCCAATCTTGCAGAACACTTGAAAGAAATGATCAACATGCTTAAAAAGGATAGCTAGGTGAAATGGACCAAAAAGGCAGTAAAATATTTCAACCTGATCAAATTTTCCCTTTCTTCAGCTCTAGTTCTAGTAAGCCCAGACTATACTCAGGATTTCATAGTATTTTCTTTTGCTTCGGAGCATATTATGGCAGCAGTATTATTACAAAAGAAAGAGGGTCATGAAAGACCCATTGCATTTTTCAGCAGAGCTATAAGAGACGCAGCTTTAAAGTATAACATCATTGAGAAGAAAGCCTTGGCCTTGGTGAACGCATTGAAATATCTCCGGGTATATATCCTACATTCTCACATTCTGGCCTATGTTCCTAATACTGCTGTAAAAGATGTTTTGGTACAGACCGATCTGGAAGGGAGAAGAGGAAAATGGATTGCAGCCTTTCTAGAATATGATGCGGAGATAAAGCCTACAAAGCTGATCAAAGGACAGGGGTTGGTGAAGCTAATGGCTGAATCAAATTTGCATGCATTGGACATAAATCTGATCGCTACCCTCACCGATGAAAATGAGGAAGGAACGTCAATTCAGGTATCCGAAATGTTTGCGTTGTCCCCATGGTATTCTGATATAATATATGTGCTACAAAATCTATCACCACCGCCAGGCATGACTAGAAACAAAGCGAGAACACTTAAATAGAAAGCTGCCAAGTTTTGTATTTTGAATTCTGCGTTGTATTGAAAAGATCCCAGTGGCATTTTGTTAAACTGCCTAGTGGAAGAGGAGGCATAGAAAGCCATGGAAGATTTCCACAGAGGAGAGTGTGGTGGTCATCTTTTTTGGAAATCAACAGCTAACAAAATTTTGAGAGTAGGGTACTACTGGCCTACTTTGTTTATTGACGTGCATAAGATGGTAAAGCGCTGTCATAAGTGTCAAATTTTGGAAGGAAAACAGAAATTACAGCCTTTTCCTCTCAAGCCTATCGAAGTGAGCACTCCTTTTCAGCAGTGGGGGTTGGATTTCATTGGGGAAATTCATCCCGCATCTTCCGGACAGCATAGATGGATCCTTACAGCCACGAACTACTTCACAAAATGGATGGAGGTAGCCCCTACCAGACAAGCGACAAACGCAGTAATCGTTTCATTTCTCAAAAATAACATCTTGTCTCGCTTTGGTTGTCCCAACAAATTAATCACTGATAATGAAAAAACGTTTAAATCAAAACGGACGGTAGAATATTTTTATAAGTATCACATAATTTTGGGTCATTCAACCGCCTATCATCCGCAGGGCAATGGGTTGGCGGAATCTTCAAATAGATCTTTGGTCAACATCATCAAGAAGCTGCTGGAAATAAATAAGAAGAGCTGGAACAAGAGGTTGGTTCATGCGCTTTGGGTAGATCGGATCACTCACAAAAAATCCATTGGTATGTCACCATTTGAGCTTGTTTATGGAGTGGACACAGTATTTCCCACTTCTCTTGCTGCCCCAGTGATCAAACTCCTTTAGGAGGCTAGCAGTGAGGAAGATCCCATGCAGAGAAGGTTGAATCAAATGATCCACTTACAACAAACAAGAGAAGAAGTCTTCAAGAACACATCCAAATTGGAGGAGAAAATCAAGAAAATTTATGATAGAAAGGAAAAGATGGATATATTTCAGGTGGACGATGTAGTAGTGAAATGGGATGCAAGAAATGAGGAGAAAGGCAAGCACAGAAAGTTCGAAAATTTGTGGATAGGTCCTTTCAAAATTGCAGCATACAGGGGTTAGAATGCCTTTCTTCTCAAGGAAATAAGCGAAGAAGATTGTCCTGGAGGGCCGATCAATGGTCGGCTACTCAAACGGTATCACTGTTGTTCTATGAACGCTGCTTCCACTATCATTGTAAATACTATTTTTTATTTCAGTTTGGTTTCAGTATGTACAGTCAGTTTTTGAGTTATTCCAATTGTCAAGTTTCAGTCAATTTCTTGGTCACTCTAGTTTTGTAAATAAGTAAGAGTCTTGTGTTGTTTATCAAAATGATGACTCCATAGCCCAATGGACCAATAGGCACTGTCTAGCTCCTCCAGAGATCTGTTGTTCTTAGCACCTCCAAGGAGCTATCATCCCCCATTGGAGCCAATGTTAGAGTCGGCCTGGTCAAGTCCTCTGTCAGGGATCAAAACTCTTTATGCATTTCACAATTAGGTGTCCCGCTCCTCTCTTCCAGTTGCATTTTGCTAGGGACATGCCATGACCTGATGGAGAAAGTCATGCTAGTCAGTTTCCCTCATGTCTGGCCCATGCTCCTTCAGGTCCTGGTCCAAAATGAATGAAATTCATGATAGTCAAGGTCTGGTCCTATTTCAGGACAGAGTCATTTTTGGTTTGAGTCTAGAAATTCATTAGTTTGGTCCTTGAAAAAACATGTCTAGAAACTAGCCATGCAGGCCAAAGGGAGACCTTATACACCTACACTGCAGAAAGCTTCATCATCACTGCAAGAGACATCAACTCTTCTTCAAAACTCTGTTTTGAAGAAAAGTCAAGGAAGGTCAACTATGAAATTTTTTTTCAGAAATCGATAGTTGACATTTTCAAATGCAGTCATGGATGTTAAAGACAGAGGCCCAGTCACACAATCCCCCCAAAGGAATGCCGAAAATTTCATCGATAGAGCCACAATTTCGAAGAAAAAAATGGAAAAAACAAAGTGCTGTAAAAGTCAATAAAATGGTGCAAAACTCAACATTAGAAAGTGGGTTTTTTAAAGAGGAAAAAATCAAACCAGTTTCTCTCAAGCCTATAAATACATATTGTGGCCCAAAGAAAATCCATTGTGCCATTGGAGACTTGGAAAGACATTGCAGAAGGAGAGAGAGTGAGATTGGTGAGCGTTTGAGTGAGTTGATAGGTGATTTGGGAAGCACGACGCACACAGGCAGGAGCGCGACGCATACACATCCAACCTGCTATTGAACGAATACACAGGCGTGATGCATATAAGGTGCGCGGCGCACTGGGAAGAGCGCGCGGCGCACACAGTCCAGCAGCTCAAAAATGATGCAAAACCATTTCAAATCTTTGTGAAAGCTATCAAATCACGAGGTAGGCCTTTGACACCTCTCCTCCAATCAGATTGGTCAATTTTTAGGTGTTTCTAAGACGTCAAGTGAGATCCAAAATATATTGGCCATCCATGCCAATCATCCTCAAAACAAAAGTGATAATGGGGGTTTGTAAATTTGAAGAATTCACCAAGGTTTTGTTTCCCCTCTCCTCTTCCTCTCACTCCTCGTCGTCCTCACTTCCATATCCCCCACATCTACTGAGAAAGCCCCTTAGAAACCCCCACTAAGACCCTTCCCCTGTTTTCCAAGCAAATTGTGTCATTTGACCATGCGCGACGGACTGGGAGCCCGACCACAGTGTTAACTTTACACTGGCGCGGCGCATACCCGGCGCGTGGCGCACTGGGCAAAGCGCGCAGTGCACAGGCCTGTGAGCCTAAAAAGGGCACCAAATCTCTCAAATTTTTGTAAATTGGCTCTCAACATCGCATAATTGCCCATAAATATTCTCACCATTGATCCTTAAATTCAAGGAAAAATATATCTTGGTGGCCATGACATCAAAGAAAGACTTCTATCAAATAAACACAAAATGACACAAAGAATGGCAAATAGCTAGGGTTTTGCTACAGTAACTTAATTATCAATTATGCTCCTACCCTACCTCTGTCAGCCAATTCCTTGGGAGCATTTTCCCCTAATGGTTACCCTAGCTACAGTACAATCCTATCCCTTTGTCCCCTTACTCATATAGCTCAAGAGTGCCTTAAACCCTACCCCATCAAAACCACACCCCAAACACTCCCAAATCCCTGATAAATTTCTGCTCTAAACCCCTATCCCTATTTCATCATTCCCCTCTTGATACTCCCTATTTTATTGTCCCCTTGGTGGAAGATTGCAGAGCATCTATCAGTTCAGTGGATTTAGAGGGCAGCAAAGAAATTCAGGGTACAAACAGTAGTAACGACATTGGAAACTGCATCAAATTATGAGGGGGAAACCCACAGTGATACAGCTTTAGGAGAACAGGCTCCCCGGAGACCTAGGAGTGGAAAACATGTCAGGGATGAACCAAACACCCTCACAGAGTTGCAAGCATGCCCTCTTGCTATGTCTTGTTTCCAACACTTGGCATGTTTCGAATTTTGTCAGAGGGTGGGAAATGTCAGGATTCATCATGAGTTGGCCCGCCTCTTTGCACTTCACCTACATGGAGGACAGTCTATCTTGGCAGGAGTCACTTTCACATTGACACCTGAAGCCATATCAGTGGCAACAGGCATACCAAATGTTGGAGAACAGTGGCAAGGGAAGATAAAGGTGGAGAGGGAACTTTATGAGCCTTACATAAAAGCCAGTTATTTGAGTTAGCTCACGAGAGTTTTCCCATTCAGATTTCTGAGAGATGATTATGCTCCGCTCATGAGATTGATCATGATATACTTCAGTTGTGAGGGGAGGTTTTCTCGCCTTTATGCCTATCACATCAGTTTACTCATGCACTTCACCAGGGCGCGTATGATGAGCCTCCCATTCTTCATTTGCAGGAACATAGAGAGGATGAGAAAATTCATGCAGCACAAGACCCCTTGGCAGCAGCTCAACAACGTATATCACTTTGCTCTTATCCAGATTTTGGTGGACCATCAGTTGAGATCGCAGGGCATTGTTTGGGAGGAATTCATCTCTCGTGACTTCTTCAGCGCTCCATAGGTAGTATCAGAGGCAAAACATGAGATAGGGGGTACTTCTCATCAACATGAGCGCCATGAAACCACTGTGGTGCCATTTTCCATGACATATCAGAGAGGCTATCCGAAAGGCACCAGGCCTTTGTTTGCAGCAGAAAAGCGAGTGTTATCTCCACCTGGGGTGGAAGGGGCCTTGCTTCCGGCATTGAAGACATAGGAACATGACAGAGTTAAGGAGCCAATGCATGAGGAGGGGCCTTCGGGTGAGCCATCAGGGGCTCAAGGGACCGGTGTCATCCTCATCCCGGATGAAGAGACAGAGGCAAAAAATGCCAAACTTAGGATGATTATTCAGGAGCAGGCCACAGAAATCAAAGACTCGATACTCAATTTCGAGAGGTCCATATGGGTCATCAACTATCTGGAGCAAAGGAACAAATAGCTGGAATACTAGCATGTGATCATGGAGCTGCAAAACATCCGTGAGGGTCGCCTAACTGCCCAGTAGAGGAGGATTGAATTCACTTCATTGGAGCAACAGGTTATGGATGATCGTGAGTCTTTTCTTGAGAGAATCAACATGCACCTGGACAAAATGTTGAACAAGGCCGACAAAGACAACACACTTCCGAGACACATTGCTCATCATTACAGGGCACGAAACTTGAGTCTGAGAGCCCGAATAAGGAGTTTGAAAGCAAAACTAAGGAAAGCCACAAAAAGGGCAAAAAGGGAAAAAGAGAAAGATAGGCTCAGGATCTTGGCTGAGGCCTCCTTGACTCAACAAAGCACCCCATAGAGAACTTCCAGCCCAAATCTCAAAAAATCTGGGAAATTTTGGTCACAGGGAAATGTTTTGGGCGAAAAACAAGGATTTTCTCCCTGTGCGCCACGCACCCTGCACGACGCTAAAAATTATAGCACTCCAATTGAGAAAAGGTTTACATTTTTGGATGCAGCATCGAAAAATACATCTACTGGTGTCCGGGCTAGAAATTTTGATAAGCTTTGGGTCTCCTAAAGGTCAAAAAACACCCAAAAATGGCCTTTTTGCCACTTTTTGGACACAGAGAAAGCAGTCTTGGGAGAATGAACGTTTGGAGGGGAAAATGAGCTTCAAATTCAGAAATTCTAGTGGGGTTAAAAAGTAGATAGGCCAAGCTTTCCAACACGCCCACTTGGGCACATTTTGGACACATGGAAGTGCCACAAAACAGGCCCCAAAGTAACGCGACACACAGAGAAAATGGCGCGGCGCACAGAGGAAAAATTGCCAATTTGCTTCCATTTCGTGAAATTTCGGTTCGCGACTTCTCCAAGTGGGCCCACCCATCTAAAATTTGGTTTTTTGGCACCAAAGGCGGCATTTAAATTTTTTTTTCTCCATATTGGCTTCTATCCAAGTGGTGAAGCAAGGAAAACGGTCACCCCAAAGCCAAATGTCATATTTGCAGCGTTGCACTTGTAGCTGATGGTTGGATCTCCATCTCCATTTCGAAATGATTTGAGTAGCTTCCCAACCCCTGGGCATTCTATCTCTTCCTCACACATTCTATATATTGTATGCAAGTTATTTGCAAAGGGTTGGTTGGCTTGTAACTTCTGGGAGACTTGGGAAAGAAACTCTGTTTCTGCATTGTATATTTTTACAAAGAATTAATGAAAGGCAACGGCTCTGTTTCATGACATTCCTATGGTTGTGAGTATAGAAAATGTTTCTCTTATGTTTCATATGTATCTTGTTATGTTTTGTATTCCATTTCGCATTCATTTATGGTGAAATTTTTCGAGTGAGATCAGGTAGAATTCAATCCTATTGCTCTACCTGTGGGAAAATTTCATGTGCATTGTTCCATTCTTCTGTTGAAAAGGATTCATGTTTCCCATGCCCTTTTCACCTTCTTAAACATTCTCTCCATTTCTTTATTATGTTCCATAGTTTCATTTGTATCCATTTCTGGTGAAATTTTTCGAGTGAGATCAGGTAGAATTCAATTTTATTGCTCTACCTGTGTGAAAATTTCATATACAGTGTTCTTTCTTCTGTTTGAAAAGGATTCATGTCACCCATGCCCTTTTCAAATTCTTAATCATTCTTTCCATCCCGCCATATTTCAAAACTAAATTGCTATGCTTTCAGCCTACCTTGCCTCACGAAATAATCTGTACCTTCATGTTAAATTCTCTGTTCATTGAATTCGAGTGGTCCCATAACATCCCGGAAACACAATCATTCAAAAAATCATTCATTATTTTCATTTCCACTTACTAGCCTAAGACAAATAGTTCATTGTAAGTCATCTCCAGCCATTTCATTTACTTATTCACTGAGTGTGACTTGGAGAGAGCCCTCTCCTGTTCTGGTAGGGCTAGCTACCAGACTGAGTGTGGTTTGTGGTTACCCTAAATTTTTCCTTCCTTCAGCCCGAGGCGGATTTAGGTGCTAACGCCCCGTACACTAGGAAGGTGATATGCATCGCACCCTCTACATTGGGTTTTCAATATGGTTCAGTTTTGACCATTTATGAGCAGTTTTTAGTGGAGAACTTCTGGGCGATGATGTAATCAGCTGACCTTGTTCCTTTAGGCAGTGAAGCAACACTTTTAGGGACATAGGAGCCCTCAGTTTATGGACATTTATGAT
>APFE031593923.1:0-29438 GCA_000404065.3 Pinus taeda | reverse complement strand
GAGGTGGGCATTCCCATGCTCAGCTTTATAAATTCATTTTCATGTACATAGGACAGACAATCGTCTGTGTGGCAGACTGATGATTTGGACTCATCATCCCTTGATTTGGATGATCATCTGTTTGGAAATGATGTACACTTGATCTCTTTATATTCCTGAATATATCTCAGCCCGAACGGATGAAACTAGATCCGGGGTCTTCAAAACTCGTTCAATCTTCACTCGGAGTACATGTCGATCCATATTAAAAATTTTCTAGAGTCGAACATGGAAAGACATCGCTTGATTACCAGCCAATGATGTAAGCTATTAACAGGCGCGAGAGGAATCACCAATAATGACAATGACCCTCAAGGTACTACAGTACAATTCACGTGGTGTGAAAAGGACTTGGCATCAAACACCACGTAAAATCTCTCGGTCGAAGGCCATTGATGTAAACATGTCACCGAAAAGTGAGAAACTTGCCATTGAGGCATGCAAGCTTCAAAGTACTGAAAGGGTTGTTCCTACGTCAACTTCTTGGATAATGAGCTGATGTCGACAAGAAGTGACCCACCGTAGGAGGGCCTTAATGAATCCCACATCGATGACACAGAACGAAGCAAATGATTTTGGAGGTGAAAAAAATCTGACGATACAGGGTTCAGGGTGGTGGTCATGAAGGAATGGAGCATGAATGTATTGCAGTGGGTGAGACACAGGCGAATTGTCTGAATGACTTCTCTTGAACATATCAGCAACACTAACAATGAATTGGTAGCGTTAACCCCAAAGATGGATGGTGTGATCGACCAATGGTGATGACCAGTGAACGGAACAACCCAACCTGGTTTGGATGCGGAAGGAAAGTGTCATGTTCAAGAGTGACTTGCTACCAATAAAGCTTTTTCAAGTTTTCTTCCCAATTTTCCCCAGTCATTGCTGACCAGTACCTCTTTATTTTTGTCAAGCTTGAGGAGGATAACATATGCTTATTCTATAATCTGCCCTTCGGGCGAACCTGTCGCTATATTTTAGTGAGCCTAGGGACAGTGAAACTTGTTCTCATCCATTCGGATGAGTTTGTCGCTATTTGGTTTTAACGAGTTTAACGACAAAGATAACTCGGTCCCTTTCAATTTTAGAGAGTCTGAAAGGAACGGAAAGGACACTCCAATGATTCTTTTTCATCATGTAATCCCTTAAGTCCGAAAAAGCATAAAATAATACAGAAGGGATGAATTTTTGATAGTTTTAACGAGCCGAATAAGAAAAGCGCTCGATCTTTTTGTGTAATAATCCCTCAAATCCAAAAATATTAAAATCTAGAGGAGGGATAGCACTTCCGATGACTTTAACGAGCCGGAGAGGCCAATCGCTCGGCAATCCTTTCATATTTTATGATTCAGTCGAAAAGAGCTTAAAGGAGACTCATTTTCGAGGAAAGAGTGATGATTTTGGGTAGCAGCTGATTCCAGGTAAGGTTTGGAATTCTCCAATCACGGCAGTGTCACAATGATGGCTAATAGAATCACTCTTCGTAGATGTTCCTCGAAAGGGTAAGCAATCATGTGGGGGTGAATGATCGGTTAAAAAACAAAGTGGAGGTGATGGTGAGAACACGACCAAGGCTCAAAAGCTGGCGATAAGGCATTCACAATGGTTATTTACCGGTTCATTTTTTAATGAGCTTAAACTCTTGGGGAAACACTTGCTCATGACTTATGTTTATTTTTTAACGAGCTTGAACCCTGCGGTAACACTGCTCGCCAGTCATATGATAAGGATGTCTCATTCAAGATGCCATTTTGAAGGGGCTTGCATCTTTTGAAACTTTACCCCGAATCCTTTCTTTATGAAAGCTAGGAAATGACCAGCCTTACGGGTTTAAAGGGTTAGAGGTCCTACAAATTTAAAAAATAAATAGTCGCTCTTCGCTTGCATGTGGAAAGGTTTGTATGCCCCCGGGTATAGCGAAAAATTCCCAGGTTACCATGAAAGTTCCCCATGAAGCGGACCGAATTCTTTCTTGGCGATGTCTACCGAAATAGACAAAGGTCAGTGGCGTAGACGCATGCCACTCACATAACTTTAACGAAGGTATCTTATTCCAGCCTAATCCCATTTTCCTATGAGGACGGGTGTGTCAGACTAGTGATATATCCTCCACAGAAACCCACTCTATACCCAAGGTTTCCCCGCCGAAATAGACCAGGGTGCATGCCCCCTGGGTTTCAGTCACATCCTCCTGAATCACTCGCACTCATCAGGTGGACGGACTGGAGATCGATGAGACATTCCTTGTGTGAAAAGACCATTTAGGGATGGTATTTGACTATTTACAATGTGTGAACCAGGGAATGACATTTGGTCCACGAGCTTGACCATTCTGCCTTTGTGCGGAAAACACATTACTCTAAAGAGTGAGGAGACGATGGATCCCATGCAATAAATATAGTCGCGTCCAAGGAGTAGATTATAATCCAAGGGTACTTGAATTACCATTATGTTCATGTGAATGGTTTTCCTTCTCAAAGTAATGGGCACATTTGGAAGGATCCCTAAAGGTCGACTGGTTCCTTTGTTGAAGAATGTCCGATTTCTCATTTCAGGCAAAAGCGATGGCGAACCAAGCACTTTCCAAGAAGTTGAGGAAAGGATACTCACAGAAGCCCCTTCATCGATGATGGTACCAGTCGTAACCATTCCATAAGCTTGTACAATGATTCTGAATGGTACACTAGCTGGTAAATGGGGTATGCCTAGTAGATTCCAATCAAAGGAAACGACTAGGTTGCTTGGAGGTGGGACCAAATAGACGGCCGAGTAGGACTCTGATGAACTTCCTTCCTGCAATAAAGGAATGGGTGGATTGCCCCCAAGTTCATCGGAGTCTGTGTTTACGAAAAGAATTTTAATGGTGTCGTTCGCATTCTCTTCAGTGATGGTATCATTCGAAGATGAACACTCTGAAGGCAAGACCAGGTCAACTGCCGTCTCGACCTTTTGGCTTTTGTCTGGTATGGATTGAGAGGGTTCATTTTCAATGATAGATGCTTCGGCCGACCACAATGACGGGCCAGCTAGATTTTCAACCGGTGGTGGACTTGGTAAGAGTTTTTTATATCGAGGAGGGAGCCACAACAGTGAAGCAGGACGGTCATCCAAAACTCTTTTAGCTTCGTCAAGGAAGGGACAACGGTGGACGGCGTGATTGCCTTCACACAATTTACAAGGAAATCTGGGATTCCTTTTCTGTCTAGGTGCTTCACTTTCATTGGTTGATGGTGTGCATTCAACATGATCATCAGAGGTTGACGCCACCAGATTGTGCAAACGAGGAGACCAGTCGGTTAAGATCTGCGAGATGCAGGGACAATCTCAGTGATAATGGTCTCCATTGCAAATGACATAAGGAGATTTAGGTTTAGACGGTGCAGTGTGAGGATTTTCTCTAGATGATGCTCAGTTTCCGCCTTTCGATTTTGGTTCCTTTTTCTTCTTTTCCTTTCTCTCTTTCTGCTTCTTCTTCTTCTCAGCTACTTGATTTTTAGCTTTTCAGCTTTATCAAGCGAAGAGGGAGGAGAGGGAGAATCAGACGAAGTAGAAGGTTGGGAGATAACTCTAGTGTCATCTAGTTGCTGACTTGACTGTTCAAGAATTACCGGATTCTGAATGACAGAGGTAGAGAAGAGCCAGACAGGCAAAGGTTTTCACCCTCACTGCCTGCCCTGGGTGCCTCTAAGAGGTTTTCACCCAGGGATATTTTATTCCTTTTTTTTTTCTTTTTTTTTTTTTTTTCTGCTCAGGGAGTGGGTGGAGTGGAGACAGGGACCTTCTCCACTACTAGCACTGATTTAGCCAGAGTTTCAATGGATTCCTGCTTAGAAAGGGGCTTCTTGTAGATTTTCAATCGATACCCGTTGACGAGCATGGGGATGGCTTCTTCATCAATGGTCCAAATAAGGACTGAACCATTGTCATTGCATTTTTCCACTGTATATGGTCCCAGCCATCTAGTTCTCAGCTTGCCCTTGAAATCTTTGTACCTTCAATCATACAGTAGTGCCCAATCTCCCGGCTGAAATTGTTTCTCTATGAGGTGTTGTCATGCCATATTTTTCTTTTAAGTTGTACTACCTCTGAATGGAGAAGGGCCTGCATTCTCTGTTCATCTAATCCATTTAGCTAAAGAATTTTTTTTTTTTGATAATGGCTGAGGTCTAGGTCCAGCTGAGCTTCCAGCCTTAATGTGTTATATTCAAATTCTATGGACAACAAAGCCTTCTTCCCATAGACCAACTCATAGGGTACGAAACCTGTGGTAGTTTTCCAAGTAGTGTTATAGGCCTAGGTGGCCTCAACCAATTAGTCTGCCCAATCTTTTCTGTTGCTTCTCACTACCTTAGTCAAAATCTCCTCCAAAGCTCTATTAGTGACTTTCACCTGTCCATTTTCTTGGGGGTGATAAGGGGTGGAATTTCTATTCTTAATCTTATGATGTGTGAGTAGGTCTTCAACTAAATTGGAGGTAAGCTGACTCCCTTGATCTGTAACTAGCTCTCTTGGGTAGTCAAACTTGTATAAGATATTTTCCATTAAAAACTCAGCTACCTTTTCCTTTGTTGTTGCTTTGATTGCCTTTGTTTCTATCCACTTTGTCAGGTAGTCTGTGCACATAATGATGTAAGACTTCTTTTTTGAAGGAGGGTTGATAGGACCCACAAAGTCCATGCCCCACTTCTCAAATGGCTCGAATGTCACTTGAGGTTGCAGGGGCATCTCATCGCTTGGAGTCGGTTTCCCCATCCTTTGACATCGGTCGGATTGGCTGATGTATCTCCTGACATCTTGATGGAGAGTGGGCCAATAGTCCTCTTTGCTGCAAAGTGGACCCCACAAGGTCCATCATGATAGGTTAAGAGGATGTCCAAGACTTCCTCCTCTTAACACATTGCCTCAAAATCTGATTTGGGCCAAGTTTGAACAGGTTGCCCTCAATCCAAGTGAATGGGGTGCTTTTCCTCATGATCTTGCTCTTCTCTTTTGAGGACAGGTGTGGCGGAAACGGTGCTGAAACCAAGTAATCTGCTATATTAGCAAACCATGGAGAGAGTACTGAAATAGCAAATAAGTGTTCATCTGGCATTTGATCATCCACCATTCCTTCTTCACTTGTAGGTAGATCTAGTTTACACAGAAAATCAGCAACAACATTTTCCTTACCAGGCTTATCAACAATAGTCAAGTCAAATTGTTGCAACAAAATTAACCATCTAATGATACGAGTGTTTACATCTGGTTTATTCATCAAATACTTAATTGCAACATGGTCAGTGTGTATGAATGTTTGATAACCAGTGATGCAGTGTTTGAACTTGTTTAAGAAATAGACTACAGCTAGGAGCTCCTTTTCGGTTACCGTGTAGTTTAATTCTTCCTTGGACAGGTTTTTGCTAACAAAGTATATGGCATATGGTAGCTTCTCTTCCACTTGTCCTAGGGCTACTCCTATAGCTTTGTTCGAGGCATATGTGTGAATGTGGAAAGGTAGGGCCCAGTTTGGACCTCTCAAGATTGGGGCAGTTACCAGCTTACCTTTCAAGGCATCTAGAGCCTCTTGACAGTTATCAGTCCATATAAACTTAACATCTTTATCCAAAAGACCAACCAATGGAGAGGCTAGCTTGCTAAAATCCTTAATGAATCTTCTATAATACCTTGCTAAGCCTAGAAAACTTCGAACATCTCTTACCTTTTGAGGAGGTGGGACCCTTTGGATAATAGCAATCTTGTTGGGATCCACCTGTAATCCTTGCTGAGAAATTGTATGACCTAGCATGGTCCCTTCAGTCATTAGGAATTCATATTTTTCAGGACTGAGGGACAGGTTCATTTCAATACACTTGGCTAAAACTTTTCCCAGGTTAGTCAATGCTTGTTGGAAGTTGGAACCATAAGGGATAAAGTCATCCATATAGATTTCCACTGAATCATGAACCAGCTCAGCAAATATGCTCTGTACTGCTCTTTAGAAAGTGGTAGGATCATTGTTCAACCCAAAGGGAAAGACTTGTTAGGCAAAGGTACCCCATGGACAAGTGAAAGTGGTCTTATCTTATTCTTCTGAGCTGATTTGGATCTAGTTGTACTCGCTAAACCCATCTAAGAAAGAGGAAAACTTGTTCCCTACCAGGCCATCTAATACTTGATCTATGAAAGGCAAATGGAAATGGTCTCTCTTGGTAGCTTTTTTTAGTTCCTGATAATCTACACAGATTCTCCACTTCCCGTTTTTCTTTGGCACTAGCACCAAAGGAGAAACCCATTCACTATCAGAGATGGGATAGATGAATCTTGCATTCAACAACTTTTGCAGTTCTTCTTTGACAATGTCCTTGAGGGCTGGATTCATCCTCCTTTGAGGTCGCCTAACTGGCTTACAATCTTCCTTGATGTAAATGTGATGAGTACAGACAGAAGGGTGGACTCCTTTCATCTCCTTATAACTCCAGGCAAAAGCATCCAAGTGATTCTTCAATAAGCTACATAGCTCTTTCTCCTGAGAGGTGGATAGGGTTGAGTTGATCCTTAAGGCTCTTTCTAGGCCAAATTCCACATTCCTAACTCAGAGAGAGGTCGGATCAGCCACACAGAGATCAACTGAAGTATTGTCTTAGGTTTCTTCCACCAACTCTTCTAATGGCAATTCACTGGGGGGTGGATTCCATATCAAGTTTTCAATAAGATCATCCTCGGTTTGCGGACCCCCCATGGTAGTTTCTACTATACACAATGGTGCAGAGTAGACTTCATCCTCGTCTTCCTCCTCCAACCAGAGGGGTAAATCATGTTCCCGTAGATGTTGGGTAGGAGGATAGAGGACTAACTGCTTGGACATATGCCCATTCTTGATTGTCATGTTCCTAGCTCGGTAGCTGATGTAGGCATCTGTAGTAGCCAACCAAGATCTTCCCAAGATGAGAGGATACCCAATTAGCTTTGCCTTTGGTAGAGAACCAAGAAATCAGCGAGGTACTCCTAGGAATCAATAGAGACCATGACATCTTCTACCATCCCCTCGGGGGTCACGGTGGAGCGTTTTTCTAACTGTAGTACTGTCGAGGTCTTTCTTAGGGAGCTCTGAAGTTTGAGCTTGAGCATAGTGTCCTTGGTCATCACATTAATGGCAGCCCATAGGTCAATCAAGGTATCGGGGATTATGGTGCCATTGATTTGGAAATCAACTGCTGGACACTCGGGGTCTAGATATTTCGGACAAATTACCTGCCCCAACATCAACTCAGACAGTTTTCCATGACATTAATAATTGGGGCATCTCTCCTTCGCCTACCTGGGTGTTTAAAGCACTTCTCCTTGATCATCTTGTTGTATATGGGCACATCCTTTATGGCTTGGAGAAGGGGTATTTTTACACATAACTGTTTTAGTTCTCCCAGAAGTTCAATTTCTTCTGGGGTCGGTTGTGTGGTTCGAGTTAGTCTCTTAGGAAAGGGTGGAATGGCTTTTGGTTTACTTTCCTATTTCTCTTCTTCATCCTCCTTAGGAGGAGGTTGACTATCTGGGAGGACCTTCCCAGATCGTAGGTTGATCTCCTGAATCTCCACAGCATAGGTAGGGCATGTTGTTTCTCCAATATATACCTACTAGGCCTGTCTGTTATTGGGGTTTGGGTTTGGTTGAGTAGGTATTTGAGGTTGTTTTGGAGGAGAAGGAGGTAATGGTTGTGGTTGAGCAAGCGGTGGAGGCAAAAGAGCAGGAGGAGAGTTGTATTGGGGCCTCCACCCCTGACGAGGTGCATTCCACTGAGGTTGTGGCTGAACATGAGAATGAAACGAATGAGCAGTCGATTGAGTATGGTATTGATATGGATATGACTAAGGAGGGGGTGTGGACCATGAAGGATGGGTAGGGGACCCTAAGAAGGTATATGAGTGGATTGATTGGGGTTGAAATAATTCTAGGATGTCCCTTGCATTCCCTGTTGGTAAGGTCTGGGTCCATGTGGCCTCCTTTGGTTCATGAAGTAGAGTGGTTCAGTGGCTCCATCAACCCCTTGGTACATAGCTTTAAATCCGAGTAAGGATGGGCATTGATTTGTAGGGTGGTCTGCTTCACAGACAAAACACACCTCTATGGAGTGCAATGGACACTCATTCCTAGGATGCTTCCTAGTGCATTTGGGACAAAATATGGCCAAAGCCCTCTCAGCTTCCTCTTTCTTCTTTTGGATTTGCAAGGTATCCATTTTCATGGCAATGGTCTGTCTCATCTCACTTTTGAAATCTTCCATCTGATTTGCAAACTCGTTTTTGGATAAGGGGGCACTGGCTAAGAGTTGACTTCCCCTACCTCTTTTTCTGGCTGCCCTAGAATGGTTTCTAAACACAGCCTTTATGTCATCATAAGGTAGCTGGTAGATGTCTCCCCCAGCTATCAAATGGAGGGTATCTAGAAGGTCTTCAGGGACTCCTCGGAGCAGAACCAACTTCAGAGATTCGGGATCAAGTGTGCATCTGACCCTTTTATAACTGAGTTGAAACCTCTCTTTATAGTCTTCTAAAGGTTCATCACTTCCCATGGTCATCTGAAATATTTCTTCTTTTGTTTCCTTTGACCTATAGTAATCTTGGTATTTGTTGTTAAAGGCTTGCTACATCTGAGCCCAAGTTGTGATACTGTTTCTAGGTAACCCCATGAACCAGTGTAGTGTTGCATCCTTGAGGGTAGAGGGAAAGAGTTTCAACTTTTGCTCGTGTTCTATATAGTCATAGGTTCGACAAAGGAAAACAAACTCAAACAAGAAGGTATCAGGGTCTTCAATGGTCAATCCATGGAAGTGAGGTAAGGCTGAGGGAATTATGTTTTTCATCTTTGTGTCCCCATTGGTTTCTCAGATGGGAAAGGTGCCTTCTATTCTCTTCTCATTTCCTATACCATTTTTGTTTTCAGCCATGGTCTCAGGAGGAATGTTTTCTTTCTCTTCTTCTATTATAGGATCTTCGTATGTCTCTGGAGGTTCACCTATAGCTTCTTTTGGATCACTGCCACCAAAGAAGAGAGAATGGTGACTTAGTGATTAGGTAGGAATTTTCCTGAATTGTCTCTGTTCTTACGAGGCATGAAAGAGAATCTCTTTTTAGGATTTTTTTGTTTCCTTTTCTGTTTGTACCTGCAAAAACTTGAAATGGATTGAACAACAAATTGTAGCTAACTAAATAAACCTTGCTGAAATGAAAATTGCAAACATGAAATGAACGTAGGAAATGACTAATATATGTTGCTGAATGAAATTGTAGAATTGAAATGAAAGTAGGAAATGACTAATTTACATTTGCTCAAATGAAATTGTAGAATTGAAATGCTAATCTACGCTTGCAGAATTGAAATTGCAGAATTGAAATGAATTTAGGAAATGTCTAATCTACGCTTGCTGAAATGAAATGAAAGCAAGAAAGTCTAATCTACTTTTGCAGAAATGAAATGAAAGCAGGAAATGTCTAATCTACTTTTGCAGAAATGAAATTGCAGAATGGAAATGAAACAACTACTCTACTCTTCTTGAAATAAACTACTTAGCAGAATGTTGCAGTAGAAAATAGAGGAAAAGCAGTAATCACAAATACTCTGACGCTTCCTCGGCAATGGTGCCAAAAATATGGTGGGCTCCAATACTGTAGTAATGATGCTGCAACTCCTGGGACTCCCTTCTTTACTTTTATCAACCCGGTAGTTCGTAACAAACTTGGAAGCGATGGTGCTGTATGCACAAGTACTAGCTCTTACTCGAGGCTGTCACTTGATCAGCTGGCACAAGTTCGCTAGGAGCTCAAGCCAACTTCTATGAGTTCTCAGAAGAGACTTTTAATTGTGATGGAAGAACGCTAACTCAAAAGAGGCTATTCTACTTGCAGAAAGAGGATGAAAGCTGGAAGGAAATGCAAACCCTAGTTTTACCCACTAACCCTACTTTTGCAAGAAAAAAGAGATGAGACTATTGAAATGGATGCCATGGACTACTATCAAGGTAAAATTCATTTAATTAAGCTATTTGTTAACAAAAATGTGGAAGAACCATCTTTTTATACTTTTGAGCAATTTTATGCAGAATTATTATGGTTGTGTTTTAACTATTTGGATGTGCAGAGGTTTGGTGGTGAAAGGAGATAGATTTGGTTGTTGCAGATGATGAGGAATATGTGGAGAGGACCTAAGGAGTCCCTAGCACCGTTTTGGAGAATTCCATTGTGATCAAATTTTGAAAAATCACTCTCATGAACTTCTACAGGAAGTTTGCAGGGGATCTATAGGAAATTCTAGGAAGTTCTACAAGAGCAAGTTGAAAGTGATTTTTGAAGGTCTGGAGGAGGAAAAATGGTGGGAAAAATAAAATGAAGGTTGGATGAGGGTGTTATAGGGTCTAAGACTCTATGAATGAAGATCAAACATGAAGGTGATGGTTGGATTAGTTCAAAGGATAACAAAGTGATTTTGCACAAAAACATAGAAATTAGGGCTGTTTGGGAAAGTGTGGCGAAAGAGTGGAGAAAACCTTGAGAAATGGACTAGAGTAGGTTGGGTGATGAGTGGATGATAAGCTGGGATGGTATTCAAGTGAGTTGCACACCTGCTTCTAAAAACTGATTCAAGGAGAATTTAAAAATCATAGTTTTACCTATTTTAACCTAATTCTGCCCTAAAAAACTAGAGAAGTGTTGAACATAATTTTATGGACAGGAAATGATGCAAAAAAGCTATGAAAACTGAACAAGGAAAAATCCAAGCATGTAAATACAACTGATATCAACTTCTCCGACTCGAATTCACACACTTGTAATTGCATTGGAAAGCAAAAACAATTTTTTGGTGGCAGCAAGAGTGCTTTGGTCTCAATTCATGGTCCCAAGGAGGGAGAAAGGAGCTCAAAGCTTACTTGGTAGCCTTTTTGTGGATATTTTCTATTATTGTAGCAAATTAACTAATCAGCTTGAAGCAAGAACAACTATTCTAATCATCAAAGACAACCTAAGTAATAAAGCAAGATCTAATCTAACTAATATAAATTATTTCATGAATGCAAGAAAAACACATATAAATACAAGAAGGAGGTATTGGGCACTTGGGTTGGGCCCAACCCCAAGAGCTACAACCCCCTTAGAAATATTAGTTCTGGTTCAAGCCTGAATTCATATTCATTGATAAAAAATACTAGTCATATCACAATATTGTTTACAGAAAGAGCTCGAAAATGAGTTGAATGCAGAGCTGCACTAAAGTGCGAAAATAGATTGTTCAATAGCTAACCTATTGAGGCCAAAGGCCTTCTTATTTATACAACTTGAGGACTCTCAAAAGTCCTCCTAAACTTTAGGAACTCAACTGCCAAAATTTGCAGATAATAGCAACTTCATTAGACCTGCTAGGTTGCCCTTGTGATCATCGATGTGTTGGCCTTTGAACTTCGAGATGCTGGTGGAGAACTCAAGGAAGGGGTCATTAATGTAGGAGACACCCTTCCTATAAGTACTCAGCTTGGTTTCTTTGAGTTTTGGCTATCAATCTACTCATAAATGCCTCGTCTTTGTCCAAAAATGTCCAAAAATCTGCAATAAACACTCATTATACTTTGTGGCAAAATGACTATCCCCATTCACTCAATTAACATAAGTATACTCAAAATCATGCACAAATCTATGGATAATGGTGGATTAAATGGAAATAATAGGCAAAATGAGCCCATATAGTTATCTATTTCTGGGGCTCATCAGTTACCGAGAGAGCTCATCATAGTTCAAGAAAAGCCTTGAGCTTGGCTAAGGGCTCAAGCCAAACTTATTTCACTTTCTTAAACTACTATTCACCTTTCCATACCCCCAAGACAATGTTTTCACCTTCAAAAACCACTCGGATACCCTCCTGTAGCATTACAACCCTGTCTGTAGCATTACAGGCCTCCTGTAGAACTGCTCTGTAGAAAATTTGTAGTAGCCTTTTTCTTCATTAGTTTTGACCCACACTGCATCTTTGAACTAACATAGATGAAAAATGACCTCTATCTATATAATATGATTAGAAAATGCTCCTATGCCACTCCAAACCTTCCTTGTCTTCATTGCGGAAGGGAGAGTAGAGTTAGTTTCTTTAACATGCAAATAGGTTATTGATTTATGAGAAAGTATGAACTAGGTATATGGAACCTATGACTCTGATTCGTAGTTTGATGAATTATGCAAGATAGATTAGTTTTTTTATGGAATTATATGGGGTAGTGTGATCAATTTTGCAAGATAACATAGCTTCATTTCTGCAAGTAGGTTAGCCTTTATCTTTTCATGAATTGAGTAATTAGGGTTTTACAAGTTGAGTCAATGGTATTTCTATTTTCATACCTAGAAGAAATTTCCAATTTTTCCTTTTATCAAGCTTCCATTCTAATTTAGTAGAAAGAAGGGATTTTGAGCACTTTTTGATCTAATGTCATAATTGAGGGTGGCATGAGTGGAATCCCATCTATTGTGCACATAGCATTGCCACCTCGAATTTTGTATAACCCGGGTTGATAAATTGAGTTGGGGATCCTTTGGGAGTTGCAACGTTCTTGGTGCAATACCAGGGCTCACCACTTTTTGGCGTTGTTTCTGGGGAGGTGTCTAGGTATATTTTGTTTCTACTTAAGTATTTTTTTTTGTTTTTCATATAGTTTTGAACAAGTAACATAAAATAAAAAGAGAAAAATTTTCTTTCATGCCTCGTAGGAGTAGAGATACTCAAGGAAAATTCTTACCAAAAACCACCACACCCTCAAGAAATCAACCTTCGCTCTTCTTCGGTGACTGTTAGCTTCCCTCCTGACTACAGAGGAGTTAGAAGACCCTCTAGGTGAGCAACCTGAATTTTTCGAAGAACCTGTTGGGGAAGAAGAAGAACCCACTTCACCTACCCAAATATTGCTAAAAATAGAGAAAATGAGGTTGTCCCTATCATAGAGACCAATGGAGAGACTAGAATGAAGAATATAAACCCTACTTCCCTTCCACACTTCCATGGCTTAACCTTTGTGGATCTTGATACTTTCATGTTTGAATTTTTTGTTTTTCGTAGTACCTATGACTATGCCTCTAATGAACAAAAGTTGATGTTATTCCCCTCTACCCTTAAGGATGCATCCTTGTGCTGGTTTATGGGTCTGATCGGTGGTAGTATCATTACCTAGGCCCAAATGCAACAAGCCTTTAATAAAAAGTACAGGGACTACTATAGGTCCAAAGAAACCAAGGAATAAATCCTTAGGATGACTCTTGGACTTGATGAATCCCTAGAAGTTTATGAGGAGAGATTTCAACTTAGTTATAGGAGGGCCAACAACATCCTTGATCCTGAATCACTCAAACTAGTTCTTCTCCAATGAATTAGGGAAGACTTGTTGGATACCCTCAAGATGCTCTCTGCAGGAGATATTTATCATTGATCCTATGATTACATTCAAACTGTCTTCAAGAATCACTCCAGAGCTGCTATAAAGACGGGTAGGGCTATTCAAGGCTTGGTTAGTTCCTCTCCCTCCACGACTTCCATTAAGAATGAGATAGGAAACATGTTGGATGATTTCAATAGTGAAATGTTGCATTCCATTGCATTGCAAATGGATACCATGCAAATCCAAGAAAATAGGAGGAAGCACAAAGGGCAGTAGATATTTTCTACCCAAAATGTACCAAAAGAAATCATTAGGGGAATTTTGAGGTCTAAAATGGGTATCCTAAGGAAATTATTAAATAATAGTGGAATAATAAAAATAATATTAGATTACATCATCAAATTTTAGAGGGAAAAAGGAAAAAACTATTATTTCAACTCATATTTTCAACTTATCTTCCTATGGGTTTACTGAAATTTTGAGTGGAAACACTCATTGGATGCACAATTTGATTCCTCGTCCAAGGAATACCCATTTTTCATATTTGTGATTGACCCTACTACATGGAAAGTGAGAAATGCATGAAAAATGTGATTGCAATCACATGTTTTCATCTATTTCTCATTTTTATTGTAGCAGGGTCCATTGAAAGTATGCAACATGGGTACTCCTTGGATGAGGAATCAAATTTTTCATCCAACAAGTACACTTGTTCGAAATTTTAGTAAAACCTTAGGGAGATAAGTTTAAAATAAGAGTTGAAAATGTAGTTTTATTATTTAACTATTTTTTAATCTTTTTACTTTTTTACTCCAAAAATGGTGAATCATATCGTGGTTGACATCATCATCTTCAATCATATTGGTTCTTATAAAGTTTATTTTGGTTGTACGTTTTTCTTAGGAGGTCGATTTTACACCTTAATATCCCCCTAATTCTTAGGAATGAGTTCCCCTTAAATGTCATAGACGTTTGCCTAGTTTGTTAAGAGAATCATGCAACATACAAGTTCCCTTCTTTTCAGGACTAAAGCCTATATATCAAGGAGAAGAAGGGGGGTCAAAGGACTTTTTTTCATCAATCAAAGAAGACCTCAAGGACCTAAGCCATATTAACAAGGCATGCAAGGTGCACACTAGTCTTATTATAATCTAAATCAGACTACACCCTTCCAACCTTGGTACTCTTCCAGTCACCCATCCTGGTCCACACCCCCTTCTTAGCCTTATGCTCCTCCATATGCTCCTCAACCTCTCAACCATCCTTTCCATCCATATCCACCCCAATCTTTTTAATGGGCAACCCATCACAAGAGTGGAGGCGTCAAGTTAACAAACCTCCTACTTTATTGCCTCTACCCCAACCTCAACCATATCTCACTCATCCTACTCCACCTAAGAAACCTCAAATTTTGGCTCAACCAAATCTGAGCTTGAACAACAAGCAAGCCCAGTAGCTTTATCGTGGAGAGACGTCTTACCCTGCTTATGCTGTGGAAATCTAGGAGACCAACCTTCAGTCTAGGAGAGTGCTTCCAGATAACCACCCACCTTCTCCACTCGAAGAGCTTGAAGGATAGAAGGAATAGAGTGTTCCTCAAGTCAACCCACCTCCTTTTCTTGAGAGCTTGATCTGCCCTAGCCACCACACCCCATAAGAGGTTGAACTTTTGGGAGAATTGGAGAATTTTTGTGTTAAAATAACCTTTCTCCGGGATATTAAAGATGTTCCCATATATAATAAGCTCATCAAGGAGAAATGTTTCAAAAATACTAGGATAATAAAAATCGACACCCCCATCATAAATGTTGTTGGGAAATTATCTGATTTGATGCTTGGGAGGGTGATCTTCCCGAAATATCTAGACCCTGGAAGCCCTGTAGTAGATGTTCTCATTGATGGCCTTATAGTCCCTAACACCCTAATTGATTTTTGGGTTTCCATCAATGTGATGACTAAGGAAACCATGCTAATGATAAACCTTCAAGGAGCTTTGAGAAATATCACCAAAGTGTTGCAACTTGCAGACAGATCTATAGTATCTCTTGAGGGAGTTGTTGAAGATGTTATCGTCTCCATTGACTCTTGGGAGTATCCTATTGATTTCTTGGTTCTTTGGCCCAAAAAAAAGGTTCGATGGCTATCCTCTCATCTTGGGAAGGCCATGGTTAGCCAGTACTGATGCTTACATTAGTTGTAGGGCTGGGAACATGACCATTAAGAATGGACACTTGTCTAAACAATTGGTATTATATCCTCCTACTCAGCCTTCCATTGAGCATGAATTACTCTAGCTAGAAGAGGAGGAATAAGATGAACAATATCACACCACCCCTCACCCAATATGCACTCTGGACATCATTACATGAGGGGGGCAACCTGATGAAGAATATCTCATTGACCACATCCTTCAAAATCGACCTCCCACTTCCATACCCATTGATGAGTTGATGAAAGGATTTGAGAGTAATCATTAGGCTGACTTATGCCCTATTGACTCAAGTTCATACCATGTCATGACTATAGATTTTGACTCATACAAAACCTTAGAAATCAACCCTTGTCTCTCGGCCAAACAGGAAGACAAATTGTGCAAAGTGTTGAGGCAACACCTGGAAGCTTTTTCTTGGGACTATAAGGAAATGAAATGTGTGCATCCCTCAGTGTGTACCCACCATATTTACATCAAGGAGGGATGCAAGCCTGTGTGCCAACCTTAGAGCAGGATGAACCCAACTCTTAAGGATATTATCAAGGAAGAACTGCAAAAACTACTGGATGCAGGGTTCATATACCCTATTTCATATAGTGATTGAGTATCACCTCTCGTGTTAGTTCCCAAGAAGAATGGGAAGTGGAGGATCTATGTGGATTACAGGGAGCTCAACAAGGCCACAAAGAAGGATTGTTTTCCCTTGCCCTTCATTTACCAAGTCCTAGTTCGCCTTGCATGGAAGAAATTTTTCTCCTTCTTGGATGGATTTAGTGGATATAATCAAATCCAGATTTGATTCTAGCTTTAACAGGAATGCAAAAAATTGTCGATATAATCATAAACATAGAGATGCAGCGGAAAAACACTTCATTTCATTAATAGAAAAATATTGAACTATGCTTACAAACAAAATGGAAATAATATAGCTCGAGCAATGGTAGTTTATCTCTAAGAAGAGATGTGGCATTTACATGCCTTTGAACTATGTTACAATTAGGCTTAAGGGCCTATTTATTATTAGAAAACATGACAAGACTGTAAACAACCAAAACCCTAACCCCAAGATACATAACACCAAGAGTTTGTGGGACCCGTTGGGGTTATTTGGGTAGCCAACTTCCCGAGGTCATAACTAGTCATATTATCTCTATTTGGCATGCACAATACTTTGTTGGAAAGGTATCTCTAAGTACTACAGGTTTTGCTATAGGCCTTATTGGGCCTATCACAGACCCCAAAAAAATGTAGTTTAGGGGGTCAAAACTGCTCTAGAAATTTAGGATGCGAAAAACTGTTAAAAATAGTAAATGCTGAAATGAACAAGGAAACCTATGAGGCTGACTGGGGGGTCTAGGTGGAATAGACAGGTGGCCACCAATATCCACTTGGATCATTCCTCCCCCCTTTGGAAGCAATGGTCTCCATTGCATGCAGAGCCTCCATGAGGTGAGGAAATTAATGTTGAACCTGGTCCCTGGTGAATCACTTGGCCTGGTGAAGGAGTTGGCCTACTTTGACAGCTCGAAATGCTATATCCATTATTGGCAAGTGTTAGTGATCTATGTGTCCATCATCTGAGTAGTTGTGGTTTGTTCCATGCAGTCCAGGTTGGGCTCTGTTGGTGTGAGTTGTTCTGCAATGTTAGATGTGGCGAACAATGGTGGAAAGTATGGTCAAAGGAGATCTACATTGAACGCTGGGTGCAAACCAAGGAATGGTTGGATACTGAGCTTGAAGGCATTGTCACCTATGACCTTGGTGATGGTGTATGGCCCATATCAGAGTGGGTGAAGCTTGTGGTGGGGTCCAACAAGGCGCTCCTTCTGCAAATGTAGCCAAACTTTGTCGCCCACTAGAACTTGTGTGACACTCGATGTTGATCATGACACTACTTGTACTTAGCATTGGCTCTATCCAATATATCATGGACCTATTGGCGGATGTGTTGAATGCATTCAATGAATCTATTAGCCCTTTCAAATTCGGGTTGAACTTGAGTCGAATCTACCTGAATGGCTACAAATGGTATGGCCACATCAATGGGGCATAATGGCTAAAATCCCAACCCTACCTGAAAGGGAATGTGGCCTATTAAGTTGTGGAGAGATCTGTTGTACCTATGTTGGACATAGGGGAGACTTTCATCCCGCATTCATGGATGCTACGAGTTGTACATGCACAAAATTTATACGATCATCCTGTTGACAACCTTTGTTTGGCCATCACATTGGGGACATAAAGTCATGGACTTAGTAAGTTTTGTATCCAGCATCAACCAGAGACTTGACCAAAATGAACTCAGGAATTTTCTATCCCTATCGAAGACAATGGATTATGGGATCCCAAAGTGTACCCATACTTGTTCAAACAAGAGCTTAGTAGTGGCATCTGTTGTGATATTCTTCTTGTAGGTCGCCATGATGGCCATCTTTGAGAACCTATTGATGATCATGAAAATTCAATCATTGTCATGCTTAGTAGAAGGAAGGCCCAACATGTAATGCATGGAGACAGATTCCCAAGGCTAGATAGGAGTAGGTATTGGAGTATACAAGCCTTGCTTCATGATGGTTTGTTTGGAGATGGTGCAGATGGTGCTGGATCTAATATACTTTCCAACATCTTGACGAAGTTTTGACCAATAAAAATACTTCTACAATACTGCCACTATTTTGTCTACTTCGAAATGTCTAGTGACGTGACTGTAGTGTGCCTCCAAAATCATCTTCGCAAGCTCACTTGAAGGAACACATATGTGTCCTAGGTGGCATAACAGTGCACCCCGAAGGTGAAAATTTGGAACTTGCTTACCTTCCAGGATTGTATGGTATATGTTGTTGAATTCTAGATGATTCTTGTAAAGATGTGGCCACCCCGATGTCTCATGCCCATAGGAGTCAAGCACAGTGATTAGTGCCATGATTGATGGTTGGCTGAGGCAATCAACAACATTATTTATTTTTCCTTTCTTATACTTAATGTTCAAATGGAGCTGTTGCAAATATGTGGACCATTTTTTATGGTGATCGTTCAACAACTTCCCTTGTGTTTGTATGAACTATAGAGGTTCGCGGTCTGTGTGGATGACTTCCTTCCCTAGAATGTAATGCTTCGATTAACAACAGGCCTACACAATGAAATACATTTCTTTGTCATAAATGGGGTACTTTCAAACTGTGTCTGAAAATGTCTCACTATGGTAAGCCACTAGATGCCCATGTTGAGTAAGAACCACACCAATAGCATAGTTTGAGACATATATCTCAATCTCAAATGGTTATTGTAGGTCTGGTAATGTGAGCACTAGTGTAGAATAGAGGCGATTCTTTAACTCGAAGAATGCTTGTTGTTGGGTTTCCAAGCAAAAAAACTTTTTTTTCTCTCTGCCCTTCGTGACTTGACTTAAAGGTCAAGTGATATGAGAGAAACCCAACATGAAACTACGGCATAAATTGGCAAGACCCAAAAATTTGTGGAGCTCTATTAGAGTGGTTGGGGCTAGCCAATCTCGAATGACTTGTATCTTGGATGGGTCCACATGTACACCCTGCTCATCAATGATATACCCAGATATTGAACCTGGGTCAGGCCAAAGGTGCATTTCTCCAAGTTAGCACACAACTTGTGTTGGCGCAAGGTTTGAAGAACCTGTTGAATATGGTGGGGGTTCTCTTCTCGAATATTGTTGCAGATAAAGATGTCATTTAAATACACCACCACAAATCCATTGGTGAAGGTTTGTAAGATGTCGTCCATCAGTCTCATGAAGGTTGCAGGGGCGTTCTTCAATTCAAATGGCATGACCAACCATTCGAAAAGGTCATCCTTGGATTTGAAGGTAGTCTTCGACACATCAAAGGGTTTGATAGGCACCTGGTGATAACCTAACTTCAATTCAATCTTTCTAAAATATTTTCCCCCCTTGAGCTGGTCCAAAAGGTCATCAACCATAGGGATTGGGCAACTATTCCAGATAGTGATCTTGTTCAATGCCTGATAGTCAATACAGAGCCTCTAGGTCCCATCCTTCTTCTGTACCAATACAATCGGGCTCCCACAAGGTGATGATCTTGGCATGATGTGCCCTTTCTATAATAGTTCTTGAATATTCCTCTTTATCTCATCGGTATCAAGAACAAAGTGTCGATAGATCAATCCATTGGGTAGCGAAACTCTTGAGATTAGATCAATGTAGTTCTTGACCTGATAGTGTAGAGGTACCCCTGTGGCTGATGCAAAAATATCCTTGTGCTCCTCAACAACCTTGCCCACCTGCTACTGTTGTGCGAAGGAGCCCTGCCTGCAATCCATGGCCACAACCTTCTTCTTTCCCTGGGGGTGAATCATAAGGAAAACAAATTTCTTGGTCTAGGAAATGATCTCACTAAATTTCTTAGTAGTGATCAAAGAGATGGTGGTAGACGGGGGTACCTCTAGTAACCTGTACAACTTATTAGCCAAAGTAATAATCATAGAGCGAGGTCTAGAATGATCATGTCACTTCCACAAGTATGGTTGTGGTAACAATACATCAAAAACTTCAAGAGGAGCAATGTCACAAAGTACCTCATCCGTGAAGGGATTGATTCTCTAGGGAAGACAACACTGCTAGTTGACACAAATATCTTGTCCTTGTTGACGCCACCCATTGGTGTACAGTTGTGGATGTGCTATAGTCTTTAGGCCCAACCGGTTCATGACCTCTACTGAAATGAGGTTCTTTTGGCTCCCGTTGTTGACAGTGAACTGTAGTGGAGAAGCCTTCATCCACATCTTTGAGTGGAAGGGGCATTCCCCCTCCTCTGGATATTTAGGCTCAATATTTTGGATCTTGGTGGTGGCCATGGTGGAACTAGGCTATGCATCAACAATCAACTTCCCTTTTTTAGTTCCCTTATCAGGTTCGGGTTTTGAGTTGGAACCTGCGTCTGATTCGGAAGCCTTCAGCTTGGCCACCAATGACTTCTTGGCCCAACACCCTCTTGTATTGTGAGTGGAGCTCTTATGAAACTCACACCATTTTCCCATGTCCTTCTTCATCTTTAGGGTCTTGTTCTTTGCTTGTGGATTTGCTGGCCTGTCCTGGGTAGTAGTGCCTTGGCTTGGTTCTTTTTTCTATGGTTTGGGGATTCCATTTCGTTACTTTGGATTCATTGATCCACAGTCTCACTGCTTATTTTTAAACTTCTTCTTAATCTTGACAGCATAATGATACATCGTGCTGTCTGACAAAATGTCCAGGAACTCCATCTCGTCCTCGATGTACTTGTGTAAATAACCATGGAACTTGAGCACTAAATGCCACTCAGTTACCTTGATACCCAAATTCGTGTGAAGGGTATGGAAATTATTTGTGAACTCTGACACATATTGGTCCCTTCCCTACCTTAGTGTGGTCCACTTTATGTATTTGTCTTCATAGCTCCTTAAAAAGTAATACTTTCCTGATTGGAAAAGTCATGAACTAAAAAATATCCTTCCAATAGATTTAGCCATTTATCTATGGTGTTTTCATCTATCAAGCCTTTGAATATGGGAATATTCAAGTTAAATTGTACCTTAAAGGAGTGGCCCCTCCAGAGTGGCTGCAAGATGAAGATGCATTGCCTGTGGGTAGTTGTCAAAGGATTTGGGAAAATTTATCCATTATCGCATCCTTCTATCGCTCAAGGGCTTCCTTGAGAAACATTCTAAAAGGATCTCCTGCCCCCTCATCTTTGTTTTCTTCCGCCAGGGGTGGTCATCAGGTTTTGCGAGGCTAATCTTGCAATGTTTCAACCAGATTAAGCCCTAAATCCTTATACTCTAACCTCGTTGGGGACATGTAAAGAAAAATGGAGAAAGAGAAGACTGCTCTGATACTAGTAACAAACTTAAACAAGAATGCGACAACTTACAGATATAATCATAAACACAGAGATGTAGTAGAAAAAAACTTCATTTCATTAATGGAAAAGTATTGAACTATGCTTTCAAACAAAATGGAAATAAGATAGCTCGGGAAATGGTATCTTATTTATGAGAAGAGATGTGGTGACTACATGTCTATGATATGTGTTACAATGAGGCTCAAAGGCCCATTTATTATTGGAAAATAAGAGAAAACCCTAAACAACCAAAACCCTAACCCCAGGAGATGTAACATCAAGCGTTTGTGGGCCTCGTTTGGTTTAGTAGGGTAGCACACTTCTCGGGGTCATAACTTGGTCATATTATCTCTATTTGGTGTATATGATACTTTGTTGGACTCTAAGTACTATAGGTTTCATCATGTTATCGTTATATGATTTTGAATATTGGCAAGAAAAAAGTCATAAAATATATATCAAACCACTTATGAGTGTAGGACCTAGCCTTCTTGGACCTAGAGAGGGCTCTCTCTATACAATTATGTTTTAACTTTGTTTTTAGTGTTGGAATATTTTAGGCTAGATATTAAGAATGAAAAGTTTGTTTTCTTGTTTGTTCCTTTGGTTAGAGAAATATCATTGTTAAACATTTTCCATTGGGCAATGGAGTCACAGGCCAGGTGGTAACATCAATTTTATAGAATATTTACAGAGCAAGCTAATTGTCCTCACTAGAAAGCAGAATGATAAATTGAATGATAGATAATGATATCGGTTAGGATTATAAAGCATGTAAGTATTTTGTAATCTTAATTCAGAAGAAAACAGAAATATTGTAAATATAGATAGTAGTAAGATGCTCCAACAACATGTCTTAAACTATGATATCTATTTTAGAATGAGAAGTGAAAATTCATGGATAAGTAAACATAAATACATTAAACACAGACAGAAAAAAATCACCAGGTCAAAATAGATCAAGTATCCTGTAAACTGCCCTTTTATTGATGCTCTAGCTTGAAATTACAATACTCCAAATAGAAAAATAGTTCAGATGACTAGGGTCCAATCCCTAATACTCCCAATGCATGGAGTATTTAAACAAAAACTACAATGCTTTTCCTTGTACACTTGGCAATCTATTATTTATTACAATGAAGGAAAAATTTACTAATGTAGCTAAAGAGTAGCCACGCTGAGAAGACTGGGACAGGTGTCCCTCCTTTTCTTGAATGTTGTTTCCTGAAGTGTTAGTTAGACTGGATTCGTTTTGTTGAGGTGGCTGGTGCTGACTCAAACCTGTATGACTACAATATTCATCCTTCTCTCGTTATTCCTGGTAGTCACATAAATCACTCCATGCTTCCCTTTCAAGGATCTTAATTTTAATTAACCTTCGGTACACCTTGTCAGCATCAGCATATTTGGCAAATGATGGCTTGACCAAAAATACATGATTTAGCTGATGTTGAATGTAAATCTGATTGCTTATTACTTCTAGTAAAGCTTTTCCTATTATGTTTCCTTTGATATTTGACAGATTTGTAACATCTGTGGCTATGCCTTGAAGCTTCTTGACATAATCCGCTCCATCCATGATTTTGTCATTTATAACAAACAAAAATGGAAGACCCTTTTGGTGTAGAGGCTGCATTCTGTTAAAAAACTTGTTTTCTGTCAACTCTAAAACTTGGCACTTTTCCTTCAGTTGCATATTTAAACTCTTCTTTTTCAATAGCTTCTTTACTTTTCATATGGTCTTTGTCCTGTCTACCACTCCCAAGTCTTCCAGATCATATTTTTTTCTTGCATTCAGGAAATTGATAGTTCTATTTGTTGTCTCTGGCATATCTCTCAACTCTGTGTTGGTGGCCAAAATGGATTCTTTGGCTTTTTCTAGCAACTCTTTCTGATCAAATACAATTTGGATGCTAGGCCAAATTTCATTCATCCCATCTATGATATTGTGGCAAATGATTTCCTTAACCCTCCCTAGAATATTCCTAATGGAGGATTCTTTTTCTGACTTCTAACGCTTCTCAATAAATGCCTTTGTTCTCTACATCTCTGCCAAGTGGTTGTCTTCGGCCCTTTTAATCCGATCTTGTAGCACACTAACTTTGGATTCCAACCTTTTATTTTATTCATTTTGCAGATTCATTCCCTCCATATATTTTGCCAACTATTCTGTACTACTTCCTTCTCCTGTTGTTGTACCTATTGGAGTAGTTATGGGGAGGGCCATTAGAGGAAGGGTCTGCTTTTTCTTTTTCTTGTACCATCTTTTCCATCTCTATTTCCATCTGTTTGATTTGGATGGACTGCTCTACTATAAGTTTCATCATGTCACCTTTTATGCTCTCTATTTCCTCTACTTCCTTGGTCTGTGGGTCATGTGTAGCAGGCAGATTGAGCTGCTTCTTTAGAGCTGCACTATCTAGCTCTTTCTTCTTTATCACTTCTTCAGTTGCTTGGTATCTGAGGGATCGTTCCCAATTTTTATTATTAATTCTTCCAAAGACTTAATCTTGGTGTCCTTTGATAATTATGAAACTCTCTCCATTTTCAACTAAGACTGAGCATTTGAAAGGGCCACCTGCATTTTAAAGAAGTTCATTGAAGTGTTGGTCAAAGTAGATGAAATCATTTCATCTGTTTGCTTGTGCATATCTAGCTGATCAATTGGATGCACATTTTTGACATCAAACTCAAATGAAGTCTACTGGAGTTTTAGGCTCTCATGTTTGCACCTCCAAAAATTTCATATGCATCTTTCCCTTCTCTGAGTCAAAGGCAGAGATAAGTCTACCTTGTGCAGTTGTACATTGCTTCGAAAACTGAGCATATTTTCTCTTCTTAATCATTTTATTCCTAATTTTGATTTCCTTGAAGGTATCAAGTATAATTTCTTCTTTCTCTTTAGTCACCTTTGTAGATGAGGACACTTGAAGATCTTGTTGTCTTTCTGAAGTTGGAGTAGAAGGAAATGATTGTCCTCTAGTTGGCGAAGAATATGGAATATCAATTATTTTGATCACGGTCTGTGGTGGTGATCCTTTATCTATATCCATGTGTTGTTTTCTAGCTTTCTTTTTGTACTTCAATCTGAACTCTTTTATGGAAATATCAGTTCTTGGTGACTGCTCTTCTCTAGATCTCTTCCCTGTTATTCCTTGCTCTGGATCTTGTCCCTTTTTAGACCTTTCTTCAGTAGTTTGTTTCTCTTGTGGCCTTGGGGTTTGTGCATTGGATGAGGATATTACCTGCTCCTAGAACTCCTGTAATGTATATGGTATCCACTCTATTTGAATCATGTATTTTTCGATTTCAATTCTTTGAGTGTGGATCTAGGTCATGGATTTATTTTCCACCCTCTTCTTAGAAATAATACCCCAAGGGTCATAAGATAAAGTGAAGCTATGGGTGAAATTCATATCTCTTAGTCTTTTATCTGCCTCCTCTCCTTCAACTCTATTATTGCAAATGAAGGGACCAATTTGGGACTTGATCCTAAATTGGGATTTCTTCTTGGCTCCTACAAAATGCATCTCATTTGCACTGATCATCTGTCTAATATACTCTAATGCAAATATCCTCATGGGGAGGAACTTTGGCAGCTTGTAGGGGGGCAATTCACAACCATACACTCTTATTTCAGTGTAGTTTTGGTAGAAGTACCAATCACCAGTTTTGGCTTTATCAAACAGTTGCATAATTCTTTTTATATGTTCACTTATCGTTGGTTCTGCAGTTCCACTGAGGAGGCTCATTGCTGGGTTTACAAACATTTTCACAAATGCCTTGTATCTGAAATCCTTTTGATCTTTCATAAACAAGGTTTTCCAAAATATGACTGATTGAGGTTCACCTTCATCATTCATTTTTCTCAATGAAAACGGAAACCTGTCTACTTGAATATACATAAACATGTAAACCAACACTAAGGAATAATGAAAAACTTCTTCTGTGAAAAAGTTGACAAGCTATTTATGAATTACATCTGCTAGAAACTGGATGAAGTTGAAAATGATTAGGGGCTTGGATTCAGTGGAGAGGATGGATAAGAAAGCTATAATAGCTTCATCAAGCCATTGATCAGAATAATAGCCAAGTAGGTAGGAAAGAACTGAGGCAATATGTCTGGTTTTGTTAGGGTGTTAGAAAATTATATATTACAGAAACACATAAAATATTGCAGAAATATAAACACAGAAAACACATCAAACAAGAGAGAGATACAGATATATGTGGTTCACCCAGTTTGGGCTACGTCCACCCTGAATAGCCAGTCCTTCCTTTCTATTATCCAACAAAATGAAGAGACACAACCTACAACGGATTCGTTGTAATATACTCTGTTTTCTCTCACAATCTCACCTATCTATTTCTCGCTCATAGAATACACATCTATTACACGGCCTCAAATACAGTGCCCTCATACAAAGAGAGGGGTTGCCTTCTAGGGCAAAAAACCCTAAACTAAATAAAATTTCTACCGTCATATCATCTGCCTAATGCATGGCCCATATTGACTAGAAATTACTATACTTTTACAAGGCATTTTTACATCTAATTTTAGCTTCGGGGGCGCTACCCCCAAAACCGCCCCTCGGGGATCGGTGGCCCCCGACCCCCTAGCCTGGGGGATCGACCCCCATGAACCCCTGCAGGGAGTACAAGTCCCCCCTGCACCCCCCCGCGTGGAGGTGTGTACAAACTTCCTGGGGTATACATCCGGCTGAAACAAAGACCTCTAAATAATCATGCTCCACACCCAACAGTCTCCCACTTGGAGAATGATTGTAGCAACTCCATCGCTGCTTCATTTGTTGGACAATGACTCCTCTTGGGACCTGGTTGTTTCTAATCTTCATCGTCATCCTTGAAGACTAATTGAAACGGAGCATGTACTTAGTTTCTCCCTAGTTACAACTTTTGTTAGCATATGTGTAGGATTTTGGCTAGTGTGTATCTTTTCTAGCTTCAACTCTCCATCTTCCAACACTGATCGTATGAAATGGTACTTGAATTGTATGTGTTTAGTCTTGGAATGAAATGTTGAGTTCTTTGCAAGATGAATGGCACTTTGGCTATCACTGTATAATGTGCCCATATCATGATTCTTACTTAATTCACCCATAAACCTTTGTAACTAAATCATTTCATTACTAGCCTCTGTAGCAGCAACATACTCTGCTTCTGTTGTTGAGAGTGCAACAACACTTTTGATTTTTGAAACCCAACTAATAGTTGTTCCACCCATAGTAAATACATATCCTATAGTGCTCCTCCTGTTATCTCTGTCACCTGCCATATCTGCATCAACATATCCCTGTAGAGAAATGTTTGAACCACCAAGCATAATGCTTTATTTGTGGTACCTTTCAAATATCAGAATCCATTTCACTGCCACCCAATGTTCCTTTCCTGGATTTTTCATGTACCTGCTTAGAACTCCCACTGCATGTGCAATATCAGGCGTTGTGCAAACCATGCATACATTAAGCTTCCAACTGTTTCTGCATATGGAACTTTAGACATATAATCCATGTCTTCTTGGGTCTTTGGGCACATTTCCTTACTAAGTTTGAAATGGCTAGCAAAAGGTGTACTAACTGGTTTTGCATTGTGCATGTTAAATCTTTTCAACACCTTTTGTATGTACTCATTCTGAGACAATGTTAATTTGTGATTTTTTCTGTCTCTAGTTATTCTCATACCAAGGATTTGTTTTGCAGCTCCCAAATCCTTCATTGCAGATGAATTTGCCAATTTTCTTTTGAGCACATTTATTTCCTACATGTTAGACCCTGCAACAAGCATGTCATCCACATACAATAACAATATAATATAGTTGCCATCATTTTGATTTTTTAGATAAACACAATGATCAGAGTGACATCTAGTATAACCTTGTTTAGACATAAACTTGTCAAAATTTAGATACCACTGTCTTGGAGCCTGTTTTAAGACATACAAGCTCTTCTTCAACCTGCACACTAGTTTCTCCTTCCCTTTTACCTCATATCCTTGTGGCTGCTGCATATATATCTCTTCCTCCAAATCCTCATGGAGAAAGGTTGTCTTTACATCTAATTGCTCAAGATGAAAATCTTCAGGTGCTACTAGACTTAAAATAGTTCTTATTGAAGTCATTTTAACAACAGGAGAAAATATCTCATCACAATCTATACCCTTTTTTTGTGTAAACCCTTTCACCACAAGTCTAGCTTTATACCTTTTTCTACCTCCATCTTCTTCCTTCAACTTGTAAGCCCATTTATTCTATAATGTTGTTTTACCTGTAGGAAACCTAACTAAGTCCCAAGTTTGGTTATGTGCTAAGGAGTCCATCTCTTTTTTCATGGCTTTCTCCCACTTCTTCCTGGTTTCTACCTGCACTGCTTCTTCATAACATTCTGGTTCACCAGAATCAGTCAACAGTACATAATATAATGAAGGAGAGTATCATTCAGGGGGTCTACTTATCCGGGTAGATGTTCTAACCCCACTTTCAGGTGTTTGAGGTGCTTGTTACTGTTGTGGTTGTTGTTCTGGCCATTGATCATTATGATTTTCAGGCACCATCACTTTTTCTATGATCTCATCAAACACTGTGTATTATCTGTAGCTTCATGTTCCGGATTGTCCACAGTTTCAACTTCATTCTGCCGACGTTTCAAACCCCAAAGGGGGTCCATCATCAGGACAAATCATAAAGATAGGGATGAATGAAAGATCATTTGAGAGAAAGAGGTGAGTGCCTGGGAATAAATAAACTAAAGAACCCTAATATAAGGGCCGACACAGATTATTCTTTTTCCTTCTTTTAATAAGAACTTATATTTATATTAATAATATTGAATTAGATTCAAAAATATTTAATTTTAATTTTAATTTTAATTAATATCAGATTTCTATTAACATTAATTAATTAATCCATTACTTTAATAAGAATTTTAACCCTAGATTTTAACAAACTAAAATTAATTATTCATTTTGCTAAATTCATTTTATTAATTAGTTAAATTAAATCAAAATAGAAAACCTAATTGATATATAAATAAACCCTAAATCATTTAATATGCTTTAATTTATTATGATGATTAAACATATTTTATTCTTATTTTTATTAATTTAAATTTTATTAAATATAATTAATTTTTATTATATTTTATTTTTATTAATTTCTAATTATTAGTTCATATTAATTTAATAATATAGATAGAATTAATTTTATCATATTAAGTTAATTTAAATTAATTTTTATTTTTTTATAATTCTATTTATATTATGCCATTAATTTAATTTAATTAATTAATATATTAAATTAAATTAAATTAAATTAATTTGCATTGATATATAAATAAACCCTAAATCATTTAATATGCCTTTAATTTATTATGATGTTAAACCTATTTATTTCTTAAATTTTTATTAATTTATTTTATTTTACTTTTATTTACTTTTATTATATAATAATTTTTTTATTATTATTATTTTATTGATTAATTCTAATTATAAATAAATACTATTTATTTAATAAATATAGATTAGAATTAATTTTAATTATATTAATTTAGATTTAATTTAATTATTAATTAATTTAAATTTTATTTTATTTTTATTATTAATTCTATTTATTTAAGCCATTAATTTAATTTAATTTAATTAATATAAATTAAATTAATTTGCATTGATTAATTGATTAATTAATTAATAAACCAAACCTTCCGACTGGAATGTCTTTTCGATCTTCATGCTTCCAAGGTTCTCGAGGGGTTCATCTGTCTAATCAGGGGGAACCAGTTTCCACTGATTTCGCTACCATTGTCCCTGTTGAGGTTCTGCGGAAATTTCATAATTTCGATGGCTTCTCTGATTTTTCTTTTGTGGTAATTGTCCTCCCTTGCAATTACCCTGGCGTCTTCCAAGCACATATGATGTTTGGTCT
>APFE031593911.1:0-12530 GCA_000404065.3 Pinus taeda | reverse complement strand
TTTTTGGTTTTTTATTTAACTAAATTTATACTAAATTATATAATATCATTTTTTTTGTGGTTTGTCAAATTGAAAACTATATCAGTGTCCCAAATATTTATATACTAATTAGATATATACAAATGTTTACTGATCAAGATTTCATTATGCAAGTCGTTATATCATAGTATTAGTAAATTGCAAGTGAATTAGAAAAACCATAAGTTAACTGAAACTATAAAAAAGCCCTGAAAATATCAATAGTGCTTGGATTGACTGTAGGTGTAGGATATGGTTTGCTACAGAGCTTCTTAATGCAAGCCACTTTTTCTTGTTCTTCCTCCCCCAACAATGTAACATAATAAATTTACTTATCTTATTATTAAAAATACCATTTTATAGTGGTAGTTGCTGGATTAATTTTGGGCATAGCGTAGATTATTCCACCTAGTTAAAAATTCACCATGGTTAAAAAAAATTATTTAAAGTATTTATCATTTAAATAAATATAGATGAATATTATATATATGTTAAATATTATTGCTTTTTATTTTTTCATATCAATAATTTTAATTTTTTTATTATTATTATTTTTAAATTAAATTTAATAAAAATAATATATATATATATATCCAATCATTGTTATACAATTCCTTTACTATTCAATCACTAACATAATTCTTTATTGCATCTAGAGATGCATTTTATAGTTCAGTATGACGGAGATGTGTAATTCCTTCAGTGCTCAATCTCAAATTGCCACTTGTCCTTTTTAAAATAAAAAATAAAATGTTCTCTAAATAAAAATAAAATGTCAACTATAGTAAAAAACAAAAATGAATAGATATATTTGGTTAGTTTTAATTAAAATCATTATAAAACATTAATAATCTCACTCTCCCTCTCTCCGTTTTAATATTACAATCTAGTATGAAGGAGATAGGCTAAAAATATTTCACTTTTGATTGTAAAGAAGAAGTATGACTTTCATTCTTTTAAAAATGCCTCACTACAAATCTCAAATAAACTATTTGAATATCCATGTTAACTAATTTATTTTAATATAACCTTCACATATATGTTTATATAAAGAGAGATAGTTGGGAAAAAAATTATTTTAATGTTAACCATAACAAATAGTCCAAAAATTCTATTGATCAAACAAAAATAACTACATCATTTGTCATTATGACTCTTTTTCTAGCACAATTTCCCCTATACTAGCAGTATCAAAGCAGAGATGAATGGTATAAAGGATAGCAAAGTAAACGTAAAGGGACAAAAGACAACTAGAGAGGAGAATCACCCAAATCAGGGTTGATCTTGAGGGCGACCTTTCTTTTCTTTCTTTTTTGAAACCTTGACCCAACCTTCCAAAGGTGGTCTGATCAAAGCGTTTTGCAAATTATCATTACACACTGAAAGAGATTCCTTGTGAGAGTGCGAAGAAGCTAACTCATGAGCTCATTTCAATATACCCATAGAAGCATTCTTATTCAATATCTATGTGCTTGCCAAAGAAGCATGGTCTACACAAGGAATCACAAGAGATGTTTGAGGCCTTGACTCTTGGACCTTGTTCCCCAAATGGATTTCATCATCAGCTTCTTAAATGTCCTTCTCTGACATAGAGGCCTTGCCATCCATAAGAGGAGGGTTACAAGGCTTTCATATTTTAGATCTAGAATTGTGAATGTTTTGCTTCTGTTGAAAATTAAACACCAGGCAAGAGTTCTGTAATTGGCCTAATTCATGACAGAAGCGTTAATGAAAAACAATATTCTCATAGTCCAGAACTCGAGTCTAGTGAAAATCATAGATTTTTAAACTTATTTGGTTGGACATCCCTTTACTGATATCGATTTTAACACAAATTCTTCCATAGGTGTATACACCAAGTTGTCCACAAGAAACATTAGTAGGAAGATAATGACTCAAAGAGTCTCCAATGCTCTAAAAATATTGTGCTGTGCAATATCTAAACTAGTAGATTAGGAAGCCTAACCAATATTGACATCTTGATAATGATAGTCGTGGAAGGGTAAAAATATGGGAATCAAGGTGTTAAAAACAATCCAACATTTCCGCAAAACTAGGCCCCTTTGGATAAGGTTTTATGATAATCTTGAAATTCATCAAACAACACAATGAAGAAGCCTCTTAAGCAAAAAATAACCTTGTAATTCTGTAGAAATTATGGTGTAGATTTGCAACTACTCATGAAGTTTTAATCAAAATCACAAGACACAAACCTACTCTACTACTCTGTGGAATTAAATTCACAACTTAGAACATCAATCATAAACAAGATCAAATGATAAATAACACAAATGCACACAATATTTTTCGAGGGGAAAACAATCTGGTGGAAACCCCTATTCCTGCTTGCATTAATATGATGAATAGAGATGTATTACAATTTCTTTGCTCAATTGAGCACAACCTACAAGTGAATAACCTATCTCTCTACTCACTAATATTCAATTTCTGCCTTTGCTTGAGCCCCTATTTCCTTACACAATTCCTTGAGAAATTAAGCCCCTATTATTCAGGATTTTTTTTCAAATTGATTGCACAATTCCCAAGGTTGATCATCTGACTGCATGCAACACCTGTACACTCAAGACTAGTCTACAACTGATGTTACACTACCTTGGAATCTCCACCACAACTGGGGAACTCTAATTCTCTGCATGCACTAGCTATTTTGGGTTGATTTATCAATTAACTGGATGATCACCGAGTTAGACTGAAGGCCCACTGCAAAAATGACCTTCCACTAGTTCCTCCAACAATTGGAACTAGTTTATTGAAAACAACTTGAAATACCTGACCTTGATTGCTTCAAATTAGCAATCACACATGCTTAACTGAACTCTAACTCCTCCAACTCAAATTTAGTGAGTAAACTAAGTGACACAAGCCATGTCACACAAGTTAACTGCATACAAGTTGTATGTTGATGTGGAAATTCGAATTTTCTCAATTTAATCAAAGCAAAATCAAATTGAGAATTTTTTGTTGCATTTTTTAACAATCCCTCTCAGCAATAAAGGGATTATCAACCAACCTTTTCCTACACCTGTGGAACTTGAACTTCCCTTTCGACAAGGCATTTTTCAAAATTTCAATATCTTGTTCCTGTGTCGAAATGTATTATAGTAACATTATCTGCCTCTGCACACAATAACACAAATGGTGATACCAGATATCTATATGCTTGGACTAGTCATGAAATAAAGGATTCTCATAGAGCTTGTTGCAACTATGATTATCACAGTAGATCACAATTGGATCCATCATTTGACCAGACATTCCTACAAGTATCTTTATCATCTAGATGGCCTCACATGCTGCTTGACTTACAACCATGTATTTTTCTTCTGCCGAGCTAAGCACCACAAATCTTTGCTTCCTGTTGTACTAGGAAACCGTTGTGGACCCAACATTGAAAATTCCACCTGATGTACTCTTTCAGTTGGATGGAATCCCTACCCAATATGCATCTATGAAGCCACACACCTTCACTCCCTTTGTCTGTCTATACCATAGTCTAAACTAGGTAGCGCCTCTAACGTACCATAAACTATGCTTATCTTCTTTTCAAAATAATTTGGTTGGCCTAACCATAACTTGGCTCAACTTATTGACTGCATAGCAGATATATGGTCGTGTGTTCACAAGATACAATAGTGACCCACTAACTACCGATAAATGGTAGCTTCCACTTCTTCACTTGAAGTGACATCCTCCTTCCTCGAGTTGGTCGCTAATGGTGTCTCCATGGGTTTACAACTCTCCATGCAGAATCTTTGTAGTATCTCATTTGCATATTTTCCTTGAGACACAAATAGTTCCCCATCGCCTTGCCATAATTCCAACCCAAGGAAGTAGTGCATGAGACCCATGTCCTTCATTTCAAATTCCCTTGCAAGGTCCTCCTTGCAATATTTGATCAACTTCTCATCACCAGTCAAAATCAAATCATCAACATACAAGATAAGAATAAGCAATTCACCTTCTACCAAGATGTGATAGAGGTTTTCATCCATTTCACTTTTGGTGAAGCCCAAAATGGTAAGATAGGCATTGATCCTGGTGTACAAAGCATGGGTTGCTTGTCTGAGACCATACAATGCTCGCTTGAGTCTACACACATGAGATTCTTGATCAAATGTCTCAAAACCTTATGGTTGCTCGATGTACACCTCCTCCTTAATAACCCCATTGAGAAATTTTGTTTTTACATCCATCTGATGGGTCTTCCACCCCACCTATGTTGCTAGAGAAAGAATTGCTCTAATGTATGAATACCTTGCTACAGGAGCAAAGGTCTCCTCACAGTCAATTCCCTCGACTTGAGAGAATCCTTTGGCCACAAATATGGCCTTATAATTCTCTATTCTTTTGTACGTTACATGCTTAACCTTTAATATCCATCTCGAACCCACAACTTATTTATCTACCGGCCAACTTCGCAGATATTGTTCTTTACAATGGATTCGTAATCCTCCACCACTGCATCAACCCATATAGGTTTCTCCACTACTTCCTTGAAAGAGGATGGCTCAGTCTCTACAAGCTCAATCATTAGATCCATGTAGCTAGTACACCTCTCACGTGACCTACTCTGCCTACGCAAATTTGAAGGAGCTCCCACATTCTCCCTCACATCCTACACAAGTCTATTAGCTTCCCTAGTTCTTTTTTCTACCTTCTCTGGATGGTTTTGCTTGAGTGGATGTCTCCACTCTCTGCTCCTCAATTTGTTACTACTCCACAACTTCCTGAGGCTCCTCCTTTGGATCTAAAAGATCCTCTTATGGTGGGATCTGAAGATAGCTCTCAAGAGAGCACTGCATCACTTTCTCCTCATTAAACTTTACATCCCTTCACACAACTATCATTACGAGGGAACGTAAGTACACACGGTAGTTGTGAGGAGTTTCTGTGTAGCCCAAAAATACCCCCAACTCTATTATCAACTCAAGCTTCTTCCTTGATTCTTTGGAGACTCCGCAATAAACAGAGGCTCAAAAAATCCTGAAGTGCAACACTTCCAACTTTCTCCCTGAGAAAGCCTCATTTAATGTAATCATACGAAGAATCTGATGAGGAGTTCGGTTCTACAAGTAGACTGTTGTGTTGCATACCTCAACCCACAAATGCAAAGGTATTCCTTGGTCATGTAACATAGCTTTCACTACTCCCACAATGGTATGGTTATTTCTCTCAGCCACCCCATTCTTCCGTGGGTTGTGGGGTTTGTCATCTCTCTTCAAATGCCTTTTTTAACACAATTTTTTTTGAATTCATTCGGAACATACTCATCTCCATTATCGCTCCTGACAACCTTCACCTTCTTACCTGTTTCTTTCTCAACCAGTCTCTGAATTCTACAAACTTGGAGAATGTCTCATCTTTCTTCTGCATGAAGAAGATCCAACACTTCCTTGAGAAGTCATCAATAAAAATGACAAAATATTTGTGTCTGGCAGTTAAGGCTGTTGAGAAAGGTCCACAGACATAAGAGTAGATCTTTTCCAAGTCTGCATGTGCTTTGCTTTCCCGATAATGGAATGTGGATTTTGTGTACTTCCCCAAGGTACATCCTTTGCATACATCCTGCTGCTCAAGTGCTCCTTAATTCAAGGCATCATGATGCAAATGGCCAAGTATTATGTGCCAAAGTTCACTAATATCATGGCTCTGTGCTTTCTCCACTTTAGTGCTTAATGCAACACAATCTTACACATCTAGCTTATATAGGTTCTTCACCCCAAACCCTGATCTGCTTCACTTGTCCCATGGATATGTCTCTTAGGAATGCTTTCCCTTTTCTGAAGATCACATCAATACCACAACCTTCTAAAAATGCAACAGAGATGAGATTCTTCTTTAGACCTGAAATGAACATGACATCCTTGAGTCTGAGAGGGGAGCCTGACTCCCTCTAAAAGTGACTGTACCAATCCTAGTCACGTTGTACCTTCCATCATCCCCCAACTTGATGTGCATCTGGATATCTTTGTCTTCCAGGTCACTGAAAAAGTATCTACACCCTGTCATGTGGAACAAGGCACCAAATTCCAAGTACCACACGCTCCCCATCACTGTGCTGGCCATGCATGCGATAAGGGTGAAGTCAAGCTCGAATTGTGAAGCAAAAGCTTCACCTGCTGCTCCTCCTGTGGTCTTCTCGCTTGAATTTTTATGTGGACACTTTGTGGCATAGTGCCAAAATTCATGACAATTGAAGCATTTAATTCGATTGACTAGCCCAATTTTCTTTAAATTCTGTCTAGACTCTTCAAAATTTGGTTATTAATCTACTGCAGCTCTTTCATTAGCTTTTCATTGTCATCTTTGTAACTGATCACTTCTAGCTTGAGACTCTTGACAATTTCTTCCAAACCTTCTTCCTTCGGTTAGTCTATGCCATGACCATTAGATTCAGTTTCATTATTACTCATGCTTATGTTCTCATCCTTGAGTGCTTCTTCATCACTATAAATCCTTTAGGTATCTTCTAGACTCTTGTCTGCCATTAGGAATTTTTTTCCTGAAATTCCACCTCTATCTTTCCTTACAAATTTCAACCAAAATTTTTGTTGAATTCAAAAATATGGGTTTACTTGGTTGTTCCCCTCCTTAATATATTTCTATTAACTATCTACTTGTGTTATTTCGAAACCAAGTTGAAAATTATACCCTCGAAAATTTTGCAACTTGTTTAACTGTTCTGACCCTTAAACTTTTCTTTGTAGCTTTCCTTTAAACATTTCCACAATTTTTGGCCACAAACCAAATTTTTGGGTGAATGGTTGTCTTCTACCCATACTTAGATTTCCAATGATCGGTCATATGCCCAAATCTGATTTACGAGTTGTAATTTACGACCTTTAAAAGATTAACTGATTCTTCCCAATACCTTCATGCTTAAAAATTCAAATTATGCTTTCCCTCAACTAACCTGTAGTGTTTGGTAACTAATTGTACTTTGGAACATACAAACTCTTTTCCCATTTCTTGTGATTCTATATCATTAACTGCTCTCCTTGGGCTTCCCCTAGCTTCTCATTAGAAACAAACTGGCTTTTCTATCCCATTCTTACATGTGTCCCACATGCTATCTTCTTTTTTCCAACAACCCCCAAGTGTTTCATTCATTCATATATTATATATATATATATATATAATTATATATTATATACACATTTTTAACTAAGTAAATATTTATATATTAAGATTATATTATTATTATTATTATATGTATATATATAAAGCAATATAATAGCAATATTAATTATTTATAAAGCAATATAATATATTTTTTTAATAGTAATGAGTATAATCGGCAACATCGTAGAAACGACTGCCACTATTCCACTTGCCAGAACAAATATTTCATAAATTCCACGAAGGCCAACATGTCTCTGGAGACTTGAACCCATGCTACTTGGGGTACAAATCGTGAACCATATCACTTTAGCATAATGTAGACCCAATACTGAAATTGGCTTTGATGCCAATCTGTAGTGTCTTCGATCCCTAGCTGACAACACCACTCTTCCAACACGACATAACTATAAATAAAATTATTTGCAGAAACATGTAGCACTAAAATTGACGTACTTAAAACCATGTGCCTGATAAATAAAATTAATATGAGCACCATGAATGCAACACTTTTCGTACGTAATTTAAAAGACACAATGTTGTAGTAGAAATAAATGTAAATTGATATTAGGTTGCCAAAAAATTCTAGAATTGGGGTTTAATTTAAGAACTTATCTGCAAATAGAAGTCGACTAGTTACAGGCCCTCCACATTCCACCCAACCATAGACCTGGTGGTTCTTAATCTCAATCATCGGGTCATCCCCGAGCTGGGATGACAACTCCAAAGGAAACAGTAACCAAAAAATATCAATACATCAATGACCAAGGTGCCAACCCAATAGTCACCTTGTGCTAGGGCTTATGGTACCCTTCAGGCCATAAACCAACACTATGTTCCCCCCCTAAAACTCCATGGTCGGTAGGCTATAGACAAGACCATAAAACCCTTAGAGCACCAAGCTCTTGGAGCTAGCACATGGGCTCTCATCATACACATGATGCATCCATATGACACAATTAACTTAATAACCACACCCTAGCCAGTCCAGAGTCTAACCCCAAGACTCACTAACCATTAGTCAGTCTCAGAGTCCAACCCCAGACTCCTTGACTATTTAGTCACCCCATCTAGGATTAACTTCCCACTAATCCCAAACTACACTTATTTATGTATGCATGGCCCTAATTGTAACAACCATGGTAAAAATTCCTTGTAATAAAAGTAATAAAGGCAAAATAATAACCACAGTTGACGGGACACTTATTCCAAGTTGAATGTTGGGCAAGACATCCTAGTGTGGGTGTTGATTTTGGTTAATAAGGCTAAGGAATTTGGAAAAGGCAATGGCTAAGGCTTTGGAAAGGCAAAATGACATTTTTGGCACATTTATTTATGAAAATAATGGAAAATAGGAGAAAAGGGAGGTGAAAGATCACAGGTTGGAAGTGAGGAGGAAAATGAAGGAAAATAATGGAAAATGAAGAAAATAGAGGCCTCATTAATAAAAATGCTTTTGAGGGTCAGTTCAAAGACTTTTGTTAGTTCAGCTTTGGAGCTCTCTCTCTATTCTCTCTCTCACGCTCTTGGACACTTAGAGTTTCTTGGAGCACTCTTGGAGGAGTGTGGCATACTTGGAGTTTTGAAGAAAGAAGGCAAAGGAAGAGTAGGAAAGTGCAAGAGGACATCGAGATCAACAACTGCAACGAATTGGCTTGCAGGTACCGTGTTGCATGTATGTTTTCCTCACTAATTTTCGCATGCATGTGGATTATTGGTCATGATCTATCACTGGCATAGAGGATTTCCTAGATTGACAATGGATTTGCCTAGGCTTGACATTTCTTGGATAGCCATGGTGTTGTGGATTTATGTCTTTGTTTTTTGGTTGGTTCTCATGTTTCCTTTAGCTTGGGTTGAGTTATTAGTTCTGGGAAGCCCTGGTTGGACAAATGCTCTGGAAGCCCTATAACAACTCGGGTTGAGTTACTCGTCCTAGAAGCCTTGGTTGGACAAATGCTCTAGAAGCCCTTGGTGGGTTGAGTTACTAGTCCTGGAAGCCTTGGTTGGAAAAATGCTCTGGAATCTTGGCGATAGCTGTGAGTTGAGTTACTAGTCCTGGAAGCCTTAGTTGGAACAAACACTCTGGAGCCCTGGAAGGCTTGGGTAGAGACCAATATTGTGATGGTTTTTTGATGTCCAGCCGTGAGGTGGAATTGTTGTTTGATGGGTTGAGGTGGTTGGCCCCTGGAAGCCCTATATGGTTTTAGATTAATGTGTTTTGATGAGATCCCACATTCATGCTTGGAATATAGCACGGGGGTGAATGGCTAAAGAGAGATTGGCTCATCCATTCTACAGTCAAGTGGAACGTCATAGTCAGATCTCGGATTTGAATTTTGCATCATCAATATGAGGTTATTTCTCCTTGTATTTGATCCGAATTAGATCCATGAAAATTATCAAAGTGTTATGACTATATCAAATCAGGACAGACTTCAAAAACTTATGGACAATGAGCTATCAGGAAGGACCTCTGGACAGTGGCAGTTTGTAGCCAGCAAGGAACGACGAGGACCTTGATCAAAGCGTGCTGACCAAGGCCCATGGAGACTGTGCAGGGCGCAAACTAGCAGTTAAGATGTCTGGATCGGAAAACAAAGGCCGTTTCTGATGCACGATTAGCAATCGCTGGGAAAAACCCCTCGAAATGGAAAGGCCTCGAGCGACCGGTAACAAGAAAAGTTGAAAACTGTGGGAAAAGCACTAAAGCGAAAAGCAGGTCTCGTGCTCCAAAATCGGCAGAATATCAGAGGCGTTTTGGGAAGTAAGCGGAATTGTCAGGAGACCCAGCGATGCCATATAGCGAACGACGCGTGTTTGGCGGATGAGAGAGAAAACCGCCTCTCATCGTGGGCTAACGTCTGAGCAAGTCAACCATGCGATATGAGCGATAACCGTAGGATCTAGAGGCCCCAGATCTAATGGTGGAGATTGCGCCCGATGGGAAACCGGATCTGGAGGGAGAATTAAGTGACGACATATAAAAGTCTGAAGTCCAATTTGACTGCTGAGTTGGTAGATGAATCATTACATAGAGTAACCGAAATACCGAACCGTTTGAGGAAGAGCTGGCGCAGTTTGTGAGAGGACAAGTGGCCACTTCCCTGTGAGATGTTACACAATGGCGATGACACAGAGGTAGGGAACTCCAAGCGAATAACAGCAGATGATCCGAAGGGGCAAAAGAGGAAATGAATAGTTGTGAGACGTATTGGCTTTAAGCCATGAACATATAGAGAAAAGACAGGCGAGACAGAAGAGGAGAGGGAAGCGCTGTCAGAAAGAAGAGAACAATGAAGAAGGAGACAAAAGAGACATAAGCAAATGTAGAGAGCCGAGTTGACCTGCAGATTTGAGGCAACATCGAGCAGACAGAAGGCTTGAGAGATTCAAGCAATCCCTGTGAGGATATCTGTTAGGAATTGAGTACCAAATTGGAATCATCCCATCAAGACCAGTTGAGGTCGAGACTTGGTAAGGAAGAGTCTGTGCACTCTAGTGGCTTGGGGGATCCAAGAACCACCCTACTAAGCATCCTCTGTTTCAAGAGACTCAATTTGAGCTCCTCATTTTAAAGACTCTGCTTTAAGACAATAAAATAAGGCCACCACTGAAAGCTGGGCCGGAGACGTAGCCCAAGAGGATTGGGTGAACTCCTTATTAATTTGTTGTGTTCTTGTATTTGCTTACTGTATTTCTCCTACTATTTTCCGTTTTCCAGTGTATGTGTATTTTGCAATCTTATCGATCTGATGCCTAAGATAACATAGACACACACCAACACATGAGTCTGTAATACCTTCATTAATTAATTAATTAACTGAGGTCACTCACAAGTGATTTTCAGATCAAGTGGTATCAGAGCTCTAGGCTGTTAAGGTTAGACAAGCTTGTGTTGGGTTTAGTTGTTGAATGCCAACTAGATCAAAGCTCAAATTAGGAGAAGGAGAGTTGGTCGAAACTAATCCTGAAATTGGGAGAGTCTACCCTCAGAAGAGAATGTCAGAGGAAGGTTCTATGGGGCCAGACCCTCAGTGCATAGATATTTTCCTGGCTATAAATTCCATGGTAGAGGAAATGTATAAAGGCTTTAGAAAACACAAGGATGAAGATTCATCAAGCTCCAAACAAGATAAAGGAGAAGAAGAGTCTTTCCTTCATGACCACTCAAAAGGCAAAGGGAAAGAAGAAATCTTTCTCACACCTCCTAATAGCCTTGAACATAAAAAGAAGGCATCTTTGATTAAATTAGATGTTAAATTTGATTTACCTATATATGATGGAGAATTGAATGAAGAAAAGCTGGACAATTGGGTTAGACAAATTGATGCTTATTGCAGAGTGCAAAGTGTTGATTCAGACAAGAGCAAGATTCAGCTGGCAAGCCTGCGCCTTGGAGGCACTGCCTTGGTTTGGTGGGAAGGTAGGACCCAAGCTGACATGAAAAGACATGGTAAGACCATTTCTGTCTGGAGTGAATTTGTTTCTGCAATCAAAAAGTAGTTCTATCTATTGGTATACATGTAGCAAGCCATGATGAGCTGGAAAACTTTTCGTCAGTTGAAAGGGAAAAGTGTACAAGGTTACACCCAAGAATTTAGGAAGAGAGCATTGATTCTAGGAATCTCATTAGACTCACCTGAGACTCTGTTGAAGTACATTGGTGGTCTACATAGCTACATGAGACACACTATCCTCATGTTTAATCCCACTAGTATAGATGAGGTATCTGTTCAAGCTACACATCTAGAAGCTAGAGGAAAGAATGGAAACCCAGAAGTTGGGGGATCATCCCAACCCATTGCAAGCAAGAATAAGGAGAAAAGAAAGCAGAAATGGAAAGCAAGGAAGGCTAACATTGCACAGAAGAGCAAGTCTTCATGCACTCACTGTAAGAAGGATGGGCATGATGATGAGCACTGTTGGATTCTACATCTAGAGCTGAGACCTAAGAAGTTCGAGGGCAAGAAGAAGAAGACTGTTGCAACTATTCAGAAAGATTTGGGGTCAGACTCAAGGGATGAAACAATTATTGCAGCCACAGGTATAAAAGGTAAGAATTCTGAAGCATCTACTAGTAATTATGCACAATCTACTATTGATGAAGAAAATGAGAGAAAAAGACATGAGCTTTTCCACATTCGAGTTATTTCCAAACATCAAAAGATTGATACTTTGTTTGATAGCGGCTCACAAGTAAATTTAATTTCTGAAGCAATTGTAAAGAAGTTGGGATTAGTGACTACACCTCACAAGAAACCATACCCATTAGGATGGTTAAATGATAAAGGACAACTACAAGTGACTAGACAATGCAAACTCAAGTTTTCTTTTGGGTCAGCATTTGTAGATGAGGTTGAGTTAGACAT
>APFE031593910.1:0-20403 GCA_000404065.3 Pinus taeda | reverse complement strand
AAAACCCAATATTACTAGTTCTTGAAAAAAAAAAATTAAATTAATTTATTAAAACCAAATATTACTAGTTTTTGAAAAATAATGTTTAAACTGTGATATTAGTTTATTAATTTATTAAAAACAAATATTAATAAGTAACTGCTATATTAAAGAGCTAGTTTTTAAATAAATAAATAATCAAAGTCAAACTTTAAAGGAGGGGAGTCAAAAATTATAAAAATGAGTGAAGACCCTAATCGAGACAAGATCATTTGATAAATAAAATTACTAATGGAAATAAAATAAAATTAAAAATAATTAATGGAAAAATAAATATAATACAACAAAAATATACACAAGTCAAAATAAATATTTTATAAATAATACATAAAAATTTAACGGGGTATTTTTGTTATTTGTTTAATGGCCTGAGCCCCATATTATTGTTGACCCCGTTTTATTTATTGATTATTATATATATATATATATCTATATATATATTATTATATAACTAAAACAGTTAATATATTTATAGATCAACAGTTGGGTCGTAACCTAATTAACTGACATTACATGGAGGCTTGAGTTCACAAATCCTTACAACACCTAAGAGTCTTTCCTTCTTAATTTTGAGTATGTCCATCGATCCAAAATGTTGAGTTAATTGTTAAGTCATGTGAAGTCAGAGTATAGCAATCCACACGGAGAGTCTGCAGGATCCGTTGGATTTCATAGACCAACGGACAAGATCGAACCTTCAAGGAATTTCGCATCAGCGAATGTTGTTTACAAAGTGGTGGCCTTAATACTTAAAAGGGTGTGATTTGCGATCCCCGAATACTCGCATCGGAGAAGAGCTGTCGGTGATGTCAGATCATAGACCATACCATTTAGCGGTGTGATCGGCAGAACAAATCGCATCGGAGCAAGTCAAGCGGAAAGGCCATAACTAATGAACAGCCAATATGCCGATTTGCGATGAGCCGGCCGCTTTGATCGGCACATCGCTGCATTGTTTACAAAGGGGCAACCTCAAGACTTGAAATGTTGTAATTTACGATCCCCGAAAAATTGCATCGGGGAAACGTTATCGGCGACGTCGGACCATAGACCATATCGATTAGCGATGCGATCGGTGGAACAAATCACATCGGAGCAAGTCAAGCGGAGTGACCTTAACCAATGGACAACCAAAATGCCAATTTGCGAATAAGGGGTGAGCCGATCGAGCAATGCGCCGATATTCGATGGGTATCGGCAATCGAGGCAAATTTTGATCGGTGCAACACTGTTGAGCTACGATATGGCAATCCACATAGGCTCTTCTGAGTTTTTTTTAAAAACCCTTGAGTCAGACAACATCCCTCATTGGCTTTGATATCTACCTCCTTGTTTGAGTTTTGGAGGATGTAAAAAAAGGAGGAGGAGATAAAAAAAAATAGCAGGCCCCGCAGCCTCTGGAGAGTATTATTGAGAGTCGGATTGCTAAAGTGCTCCTCTAAGTTTAATGTCTTTATCAAGAGCTCTGAGTCCCCGAAGACGTGAAGAGATTTGTGTCCATGCGCCTATGCAATCTGGCAGCCTTTAAGAAGCCCGAGAATTTCGGGCTGATTGTTTCTGCTTTGTCGTAGTTCGCAGCTGTAGCTATCTATTCAGGATTTGTCTTGAGAGTAGACCACTCCACCTGCACCAGAGATCCCTCGATTGCCTTTAGAGGCACCATCGAAGAAAACAGTTACCTTTCCCTGCTTCCTCCACCAGGTTTGGAATTTTGCATCCAGTATTCTAATGCACAAAGCAGGATTGAATGTGGGGCGAGAAGGTACTTTCTTACTATCCCGAACGAGAAGGGTTCCAAGCCAACTTCATTCTTTAGTTATGAGGGTATCATCTAACTTGCTGGAGTAGTTTTCTAGAGCTTCCATCATGGACGCCTTAGTTCTGGCGACCACTGACAAGGGAGAGGACGTTACGTTGTTGAATATCTAGTTATTTTGGGAAGGCTAGAGCTTCCAGCAAATGAACTTAGGAATGGAGTGCCAGATCTGATTCCAGGTGATTGAGCTCTAAGAGTCCTAGGGTGCCTTGCAGTCCAGGTGGAGAAGAGATCCATGACTGTACACTGGAGAGGGGCATCTGCATTGAGGCCATGAAGGACGAGAGCCCATACCGATTGGGTAAAGGCGCAACTTACAAAGAGGTGGTCCACATTTTCAAATGTCGATCTACACAAAATGCACCAATGCGGCCCTATAATGCCTCTGTGGGCAAGATTTTCACATGTCAACACTTTCCTGTGAATGAGTAGCCAAGTGGAAAAATTCACCTTGGGGATTCCGTATGCGTCCCATGTGCGCTGCCAAATGGAAGGGTTGAGAACTTGATTTTGCGTGGATTGCAAGGCTACAAAGCCAAGCGCAGGGGTGTAGACTCCTATCTTCCCCCATCTCCAGAGATCCGATGCTTGTAAGTTAACAGGTGCCGAGCCCTTCAGCTTATCCAAGAGAAGGTGATTTTGGTGAAGTAAATGTGCTGATGGGTTGGGGAAGACCCAGTCCTCCCAATTCCCCTGACTGCCCCAAGCAGAAATGTCAACAAGACTGTGCAAGCCATGCTGGGAGAGCCAGCCACGAAGATCAGCTAAATCCACTGTATGTTCGAGGGGGGAATTTCCCATGATTTTATCTTGCCATATTGAAATATTTTCTCCTCTGGGAGGGTGGTTCCACCTTTTGGGAAACCTCCCTCTCCCTCATTTCATGGAGTCTCCTCCTCCTATAAAAGCACTCCCCATTGCTATGATCAACTAGTTCTTAGTTTTTGGATTTGAGCAAATTAGCTAGCTTTGGTGTGAGTTTGATATTTTGCAGTGTGAATTGCTGATAGTTTAGCAATTGGTTGTAGATTGCCTTAGCCTTGTAATAGAGCTTGTGAGTGAGACAGAGAGTTATCATCCATTTGGGAGACCCTTTTGAGAGTGAATGCTTGAAGAAACATACCGGTTGGACCCTTCGAGAAGGCTTGCGATGTCAAGGCTTGGTTGTAAGCTTTTCTTTTAATTCATTTTAATACAATCAATGATGATTTCCTATGTCTCATGTAAATTATACTTGATAGCTTATGGTTCCTTGACTCTATAAGTAAATAGATCATTGTTGTTCTTGGTTACGTGTTTTGTTGTTCTCTTGTGTTGTCTTAGGTTGATTGATCATTGAGGAGAAGGAAATGATAGTTGAAGCAGCGCAACGAAAGCTCCATCGAACACCGGTTTGAGGTAGGCTCTTTCAACAATGGTTGTTTAAGGAAATTAGTTATTATTTTGTCTTACTGTGACTAGACCCACCCTAGGGCTAGAGGGGTTGCCTCTATCTGCAAAGGGAACATTTCCTACATCACAGGAAGCCCCACTCCTTGGGGGGCCCAAGGACAAAGTTAAGGAAACCCACCCTGACAATTATCTCACAACTACACGAGATGAACCCGTTATCTCACGACATTCTTTGGCAGGCATTTCTTCACCTCAAACTCTCAAAATTTGAGGCTTTCTTAAACATCGACGAGTGGTGGTATTGATTGATAGTGGCACACTCATAACTTTATCCATAAGCTAGTCGTGGAATATGTTCATTGTTTTGTGCGTGCAGTCTCTAATTTCCAAGTCCTTAATGCTGATGGGGAGACCATGAAATGTGAAGGTTGCTGTGAAAATATTAAACTTCAGATAGGAGACTACCACCTAAAGACCCATATGTTTTCTATTGAAATGGGTGGTTGTGACCCATATGTCTTAGGTGTTGAATGGTTTCGCACACTGGGCCCGATCACAATCGATTTCCAGGAGTTATATATGAGCTTTAAGGAGAATGACCACACTCATACATTACATGGACTCCAGGCAGGGGATCTTACTATCATCAGCTCGCATCGAATGGAAAAGCTTTTGAAAAAGGGCCATCACGGGGTCTTCACCCAATTTAATGCCATCCAGGCCATTGAATCCACTACTCGTCATATTCATCCTGAGATGCAACAGGTCTTAGACTGCCACCAGTAGGTATTTGACAAACCTAAAGAGCTTCCACCCTCTAAGAGTGAACATGATCATAGCATCCCTTTGGTCCTGGTGGCTTAGTTGCCTAATGTGCACCCATACCAATATCCTTTCGCCCAAAAGAATGAAATTGAAAAAATCATCAATGAACTCCTCGAAACTGATGTTATTTGGCCGAACATCAGTCCTTATTCATCACCAATGGTCATGGTGCTAAAGAAAGATGGAGGATGGCGCATGTGTCTGGACTTTTGGGCCCTCAACAAGCTCACTGTCAAAGATAAATTTCCTATTCGAGTTGTTGATGATCTTCTTGATGAACTACATGGTGCTCAATTATTTACCAAGCTAGATCTTCGCTCTAGCTATTAACAAATACGCATGAAGGAAGTAGAGATTCCCAAGACTACCTTCTGATCTCATGAAGGCCATTATTAATTCTTGGTCATTCCATTTGGTCTCCGTAATGCTCCATCTACTTTTCCAAGCCTCATGAACCACCTGTTGAAACCATATCTCTGAAAATTTGTCCTCGTCTTCTTTGATGACATTCTCATCTACAACCTAACATGGGAAAAACATCTTCAGCATGTAGACCTGATCTTGCAACTTTGCCAAAATCATAATATATTTGTCAAATTGTCTAAGTGCTCTTTTGGCATGGAAGAAATTGAGTATTTGGGACACATTGTGGGTCATGAAGGAGGGTTGATCCAAAAACGATATAGGCAATGCAAGATTGGACCCAACCAAACACATTGAAGATTTCGAGGGGATTCTTGGGTCTCACTGGCTACTATCGCAAATTTGTCCACAATTATTGTTGCATTGCTAGACCCCTCACTAATCTTCTCAAGAAAAAATCATTTCTCTGGATTGATGCAACTCAGCAAGTGTTCGTGGCTCTCAAATGGGCCATGTGTTCCACTCTTGTATTGGTCCTACCACACTTCACCAAACCTTTTGTGATTGAATGTGATGCGTCTAGTACTAGTATTGGTGTTGTATTGCAGGAGGGTCGACCATTGGCCTTCACCAGCCAAACACTGAGTGGAAAACATCTTGATCACTCTACCTATGAGAAAGAAATGGTGGTCATCTTACATGCAGTAGACACCCGATGACCATACTTGTTGGTGCAATGTTTCCAAATCCGCATGGACCATCAAAGCCTAAAATATTTTTTGGAGCAACGTCTATCATCACCACATCAAAATAAATGGCTAGCCAAAATGCTAGGATATGATTATGAGATAATTTACAAAAAAGGGCGTGACAATGTAGTAATTGATGCTTTATCGCGCCAATTTGACGATGAAAGAACCCTGCTATCAATCTCTCTTCCCATACCAGATTGGATTGAAGAGGCACACAAGGAATGGTTATCACACCCCTCTCTCTCCCAACTTATTAATAACTTGAGAGAAAATCCTAATTCCTTAGTCAACTACTCTTGGAAGCATGATATTCTTCGCTACAAGGATTGAGTAGTTATATTGCTGACATCCACCCTCAAAACCAACACTTTGGAAGAGTTGCATTCATCTCCAACTACAAGAAATTTAGGCTTTTAGAATACTTATGCTCATGCTCGTCGTTCTTTCTTTTGGACTAGCATAAAAAATGACATTCTTACTTTTGTAGCTGAATGTGATGCATGTCAACGAAATAAAGGAGAAACAATCAAGCTACTGGGAACATTACAACCATTGCCACTCCCTGCCTCTGTCTGGACGAATGTTTCCATGGATTTCATCACTGGTCTCCCAAAGTCAGGCAACAAATCCGTCATTATGGTGGTTATAGATAAAATCTCTAAATATTCTCATTTTTTGCGCTCTACCCCACCCATTTACCCCCAATTTGGTGGCTCAAGCTTTCATGGACAAGATTTTCAAACTGCATGGCATGCCGACTTCCATTATGTCTAATCGCGACCCAACTTTCACCAACAAATTTGGGCAAGAAATTTTCAAGCTACAAGGCACGCAACTCCAAGTAAGTATCGCCTATCATCTCCAAACGATGGTCAAACAGAAGTAGTCAACAAACATTTGGAGACATATATAAGGTGCTTCACTTCAAAAAAGCAACATCAATGGGAACAGTGGCTACCTTTAGCTGAATGGTGGTATAATACTAACTATCATGAAGCCACCAAGATGACTCCATACGAGGCAATGTATGGTCAACTCCCACCTTCACCTATTTCTTATATCCTTGGATGTTCTATGGTGCTAGTCGTTGATCAACTCCTACATAAACATGCCGCCATGATAGCTCATCTCAAAGATAATCTACATCAAGCTCTGAATCGAATAAAGCAACAAGCAGACCAACAGTGCTCCAAGTGCACCTTTCAAGAAAGGGCTCACGTATTCCTGCGATTGCAACCATATAAGAAAACATATCTCAAAGAAAAGGGCTTCCCAAAACTAGGACAAAAATTCTATGGACCTTATTAGATACTTCAACGCATTGGAGCAGTTGCCACCAACTTCAAAAATCCATCCGGTCTTCCATGTATCATGCCTTAAGAAAGTGGTGGGGAACAATTGCAGAATTCAAACCAGTTTACCCAAATTGGATGACGAAGGCTCACTTTGGCCCCAACCAGAATAAGCCCTCGATACTCGTGAAAGACATCTCTCAGGCTGCATGATCAAGGAAGTCCTCTTCAAGTGGAAAGACACCTCTCTAGAAGATGTGACCTGGGAACCAACCACTATTCTTCAGCAGTTTCCATAGCTTCAGCCTTGAGGACAAGGCTACTTTTGATGGGGGAGGGCATGTTAGGGTCCAACTCTAACCCCCTTATTTATGTAATAATCCCAATGGGCCGAGTCATAGTCATATTTAGTTAGAGAGTAAATAAAGCTTGCATTAATAATTGTAAGTGGTTGACCCACATTGGAGAAAAGGGACCACATTTAGTTGTAAATGGGTCATAGTTAACAAATAAAGTGGATAACTTGTGTTATGCAAGGGACCACTAGTAGTTAGGGTTTTGGATGTCATTTAGCTATAAATAGCCTTAGTTAGTAAAGAAAAGATCATCAAAGTCTTATTTGTAATCAAGCTTTGCTCTGTTGGAGGTTGCCCCCTCGAAGAGGCAAGTGAACATCGAATCTATTTTTGAATAATAAAATACTTGTCATTTTTCTCATTTTATTATGTGTTTAGAGCTATATTTCTTCGCATTAATGGTATTCTAGAATTTCTTGCAGGTCAAGAACATAACATACATAGTTAATCTCATTTCCTTCCCTGTTCTCTTCTTGTGTCGATGTAAATTGTTTACTGCGTGCAAATCACTTTGTGGTACCTCTTTATTGATGCAGGAGTCTATCAACTCCTCGATTCCTTCAATATATTTTTGATTCCTCAACAACTTCATGCAAGTCTGTAAAAACGACTTCAAAATACTTGGATCTAATTCTTGTGTTGAAGTAGACACTTTGATGCAGTCCTTCTTTTGCATTAAATTTAGTTGCACACTAGATGTTGAAGCCCCAACATCCATGAAGCTTCGCTTCACTCCCATGAAAGTTTCTTTTTCCTTTTAGATACTTAACCGAGGGACCTTTTTTAGGGTCTTTCTTACCCATGACTCTTCTACCTTGTTCTTACCTTTATCATCTCCCGTCGGAGCTCCACTCCTTGTTACGATGTTGACGCGCAGTTCATCTTCCCTTGGCTCAGTGGTCATCATTTGAATAATTGTTGTCGGTTGTTGGTTCTTTTTCTCCTGCATCTTTGAGATAAGGACATGAAATTCTCCTATCACGTGATCAAAATATTTGCAGTAGTTGTCGGTTGTAGTAGGGTTTTGACATTCTCTTGCGAAGTGTCTTGCATGTCACCAATTATAACATATAATTTGGCCCTGTCCTCAACCAGCTCCTCATCCTCGTCCTCATCCCTGGAATCCTCATTGACTAGCATGTTGGCCTGACTCCTTGTCTATATGTCCTTCAACTTGTAGTCTATAAGCATCAGCAGTGCACTCCATCATCAAGTCATAACTTCGACAATTCCTCTCATCATGGCCTATCGATTTACAAAAGTTTCAAAACAATTGCTTCGGGGTCTATATGTACTAATTGGTAATAAATAAAATTATTTAGAGCGATGTTGGCCTCTCGTTCTAGAAATCTCGCACCATAAACTTGATCTTGGGTTGACTGGATTAGGTGCTTGACTTCCCAAGTAATCTTTGAACATAAGGTATTGATCCTTATAGTGGTCCTCTGCTTTGAATTTTGTACACCATAATTCTGATCTGGTTTCTTTACCTTTCATGAGATCTTGCAATTCCAAGGTCAAATTTTCTAGCTAACTCTGAACTTTTTGTATTCATGCATGAGTATCTCCGATGTGTGAGGCTTCTAGCTTCATTACAATCTCCAATGCCTCAACTTGAGTCGCAATCTTCTACTACGTCATGGGTAACCTAATATGTGGCAACAAAAAAACTATACACCATTCTTTATGTTGTTATGGGGGTATGTTAAAGCTTACTTGTCCCATTAATAGCTCAAATCGTTGATCTAACTCCCACATAGACTCAGTAGTCGTCTGTTTGATTTCCTTCAGCTTTGTAATGCACTGTGATTCTAATTTCGGTTTCTTTAATTATGATACCAGTGCTTTCTTAATATCATTTAACAAAGCAGTATGATTAGTCGCAAAATACTTCATGTGCCATGTTAGCGCTCTTTCTCGTAGCATTATGATGAGTTGCGCCTTCTTGACATATTCGTTAGTGATCTGTCTTGCTTTCCATACTGCATCAACTACAAACTAGAACTCGTTAGGATCCTCTTATCCAAGGCCTCTGAAGATAGACAACTTAATGTCATCTCGCCATTTTTCTTCTTGAGGGGGAGGGGAGGGGGAGTAGGGCAATTATTGGGGAGGGGGATGGGGGGTAAGGGGAGTAGATGGATGGGGAATCCCCAAAGATTCCTTGATTTTCTCAACTCTGACTTTAATGCACTTTCAGGATGGGGAGGGGAATATCATGGGGTTGTGGGGTTACTTCCTTCTTCTTCATTTTCAGACCCATCTAACAAGGGACTATAGTCAGTCTCAATAAAGTTCTTTGTTTTGTGATCTACTCTATATCGCTTCCCACTTCGCATAGGTCCTAGTCCTCATTCATACTTATTGCCTCTTCATCAAAACATTAATATGACTCCATTCATAATACACACTTTTCACACAAAATCATTTTAATCCACAACTTTGAAGAATTCGAATACTTACCTCGCAGAACCTTGAAAAATCTTCACTCAACTTCACTGTAAGATATAATCGTGTCTATTGAGAATTCAGTGATAAATCCTCTAAGGATACTATTAATCCAAAAATCAACTGATGTTGAGACTCTGTTGTTAGTATTCCTGAGTTGTTGTATCAATTCATGGCTCCACGTTGTAGGCTCGTCATTTTTGAAACAAGTCTTATGCTCGGTCAACTTTAATACCCATTCGTATAGTTCAGTAGTAAACCTCACGAATAAGATCTCGTGTTGTACTGTATAGAGATACTTCTGCAACCATGCTTCAGTCAACAATCGCGGATTTCTGTTTTCCTAAACTGCAAATTCTCGCTCTTTTTGTTCAACCCACTCATGGATTTCCTTCTTCGACAAACGCCAAAACATATCCCTCAAGTAGATCTCGGTCCCGACAACAGAACCATTTGTTGGCTCAAGGGGCTTGGACCTAGGTTCAAAGCGTATTGCGCACCAACGAAACCCTTAACCATTGGCCCTTTCGGCAATAATCTGCAAGCAGATCCTAGTCTCAGCCAAAGCGGTTATGGGAGGTTGTAGAACCAGGATTCTAAAACCAGAGGGATATTGCATTGTGGAACTAGCATGTTTTCTTATATTTTATACTGATCTACAACTTTTCCTACATAAAAGACTTCTCACTTATGCTTTACTTCACATATTTGTGCTTATTACAAAAACATTTTAGAGAACAATATAACATGTATTCTTTCACCTAGGTTTGCTTCCTGTAGGTTCTTACTGATGATGTCTACATTTGTCTTGGTAGTCTCAAGTTGCTTCTCTTTTTGCATTAGGCTTCTCTGTGCAACATCCAGATCATTTTTCACCCTTTTGAAAGTTGGAGTTCAATAAGGGTCTTGGTGAGTTGTTTAGAGGGGTTTTGAGGATCTTCAAGTACAATTACTACACAAATATGTGTGTCTATTCTTATTTGCAACTCTGCTTCTCGCTGCTTGAGGGATAATATTTCATTATTCCTTTCAATTAGCTCTTTGGCTATGATTTCCTCCTCTTCTTCCACTTGTGCAAGTTATTTGGACTGCACATGCTCACTACCTGACATCTTCAGTTTATGTCTTAGCTCCTGGATTTCTGTTTGGGAATTTTGAAAGGGCTTTGAAGGCAACTTTCTTTTCAGGATTCACATCTAGATTCACTATCAGCTCTTTGAAGCTCTTGTTTTGCATGTGAAGAGCCCTGGATGACATGGGATGATGTCATGGGAGGGACACGTGGCTGGGTGTGATTGGGCGATGACGAGGGACAAGTGAACAGGAGCGGAGGTAGTCAAGTTACCATTTACCTTTTAAACTTTGTGCTCGCTTGAATTGGCGTCATTGGGCTGGCCTACGTGGTGCGTGGTCCCCAGCATCCTTTGATGGGTAAGATGGTCGGAGACCAAGTCCAACGCTCAACCACTGGAATGAATATGGGCCATCTAATCGACGGGCCCGTCGGTCTAACTTTTCAACTCTTGGGGGGAGGGGACGAAATCGCTTATTTTCAGCAAATTTCCCCCCCCCCCCCACCCGAGTTGCTTCCAAGGTGTGGTCGGGTGGGGATGAACGACGATATGCCCTGAAACCGCTCAACTTTTAATCGATCATTTGCGTTAGTGTAAAAATTCCTTTTTGCGTAACTGTGTTTTCTCGATGGGTGTTTCGTGAGCATTTCCTTTAACCTCATACCTTCTACCATGGTTGAAGAGCCTGACAATTTTCTTCCTTAGCTGATTAAAGGGGATTTTTAGATATGAGCCCAGGCTCTGATCTTTCAACTTCTTGAAACTATTCATGAAGGGTAACAACACAATCAATCAAATCATAGACACTAAGATGAAGGATAATCGTTAGCAGAGTATATAACTCTACCAGGTTGTCAAAGTAGGCAACTTCTTCACCAAGGAAAGTGGCTCACCATGAGCCAAATTCTATTTTTTCCATCTGATAAGGGAACTTTATGTAATGGAGAGCATTTCTTCTTAAACAGGGAGGATTGATCCAGGTGGATCTTCGTGGATCACCATGATCAATAATTGTTTTCTACCATTGGTGGTTTACAAGCCCATGGTTTTGATAAACCGCAGTGTCCACCCATTGTACTGGAAAGGTGGAAGAAACAAAAAAAAAATTAATTGCAAAATTAGCTTTTACCATATACAAACATTCATTAGTTCCTACCATAGTGATTTATGGCATTCACCTATAGTTTTTTGTAACCCATGGTATTTGAAATATAATGAAAGTGAATGACTCTGGATGAAAAAGTACTTGTAAATAATATAACTATTAGTCAATATCATTGTAAAATCCATGGATTTTTCATGATGTAGTTTTATGACATTTTTACCATTTAATAGTTGTTTTCATAATTTTTTTTCTCTACATGATTTCTTTTATGCACTTGCCATGTATTATATTGTCAATATTTCTTCTACCTTATTTTCATATACTTTGTGACATATTTTACTATTAGTATTTGGTCTCATTCTTGCAAAAAAAATAAATATACAATTATCACAATCTTACATCCATTTTAACTTTAAATATAAGAGAAATCAAGTCACTAAAATTTTATGAAAAATAACATATTTTTAACCATTTCAATTTTGAATAGATTTAAAGTTATACATTTCATTTCAATTAACATTACATTATTTTTTTTATTATACATTTCATTTCAATTTTTTTTGGTTATACATTTCATTTCAATTAACATTACACTCATTCTTTTGGGTTATACATTTCATTTTAATTAACATTACACCACCACTGTTTTAAAAAGAAAAATCTAAACCTGGAAAAAAAATCTATTTTTTCTAAAAATAAGTATAAACATTCTAAACCACATTCTAAACCTGAGAAAGAGATCTATTTTTTCTAAAAATAAATATAAACATTCTAGTAGGGTAAAGTTGTTTCCCAATAAATTTTAAAATTACTCATAATAAAAGATTAAAATCAGTATAAACAGGCTACTCTGATAAAATATCAAAATGGAGAGTAAACATGCTGCTATGATAAAAGAATAAATGTTAGTATAAACAATCTGCATGGTAAAATTGTTTCCCGTAAAGACAATGGTATCGAATTTGTTTTCAGAATTAACAAAGATTGTCAGTGCATTTCTAAGAGCTTTATTTCGAAACCCAAACCCACATATCGAACCATTTTCGCATTTAAGAATGTAATGTATTCAACTGATACCATCCGACAGATTGAGCCTCTTTGGCATCGAAAAATGAAAAGTAATACACCAATCTAATATGTTTATATGGGTGTTTATTGAAAATTATCGGAAAGTGCATGTGCATGTTATTTTAGGGCGGAGGAATCATTTAGACAGTAAAAAATGGTAGGAATTTGAGTAAAAAAATTCAAAATTTTTTGTAAAAGTAGTATTTGAATCATATTTTTTATGATAGAAATAGATTAACACTATCAAAAATTTCTAAATCACTTAAAATTATGAAATTTAACAACTTTTATTTAGATTTACAAAATTCTGTGTCAAAAAACACATAATTGTATTTAGATTTACAAAATTTTCTGTGAAAAACATATAATCATATTTAGATTTACAAAATTCTCTGCGGACAAAAAAACACATAATCCTGAGCCACATTAATTTGGTCTTTGAATCTATCATACAACTATATGAAGCGCTTGACCAGCCTCGTCTTCCCAAAATAAAGCATGGAGTGAATACCCATAGATAAATTCGAATATCCTTATGCTTCTTTTGACGGCGCTGCTCAGCTGGACATCTGTGCTTGTGGCTTTTATATTATTTTAGTGGAAGGTCAAGCTTCTGATATTCATTGGAATGGAGGACCTGGAACCAATAACAAAGCGGAAATCATGGCTCTGGCTGGTCTCATCATTTTCTCTGATTTCTTTGGTCTCAAAAATCTTCACATTTTTGGCAGAGTCCAAAGTCACCATTGACCATGTTTTGTCCAAAAATCGCATTAAAAATATTCACCTATCTGGCTGGTTGGACAGGGTTGAGGCTTTATGGTTTAATAGGAAGGACTACACAATCTCCCACATCGACAGAGGAAAAAACCAGAGAGCTGATGCATTGTCAAAGCAGGGACTGTCAGGGCTGCAAGGAATATGGAGGCTGCTTGATTTCAGTTGACAACTCCTCCCACCAGATCCAAGACTTTTCTATGCAGCGTTCTTCTTTCACTGTGAGAACTTCACTGATAGGAATTTTGCCCCCCATCTTTTGTTTCATTTTTTTGTTGATATTTCACTCATAACTCCAGCTCATAGGACAGTTTATTAGTATTTATATATGAAAATATCCCCAATATACATCGTTTTCCTCATGGCTGCTATAAAGCAGATCGACTTAGGAGGCACATATCCTTTCTCCTGGAGTTCTTATGCTTCTTTCTTTTCTCTTCTCAGATGTTCATATGCTCTCATTGCTGTATTTTTCATGATGTTTTTTGGACAAACATAATATAACTATAGAGCTTTTTTTTTTTTTTAAAGAATACGGCATTATGAATACATGGATATCATCATATCAGATAATAATGAATGGTGGGAAACTGTGAGCATTTCAAGAAGGAAAAGTGAATTATGTATGAACTATAATGGATGAGATTGAAGGCAAAGCATTATAATATTCAAGCCTACACAATTTAAGAGAATACGCGGATTGTCAGAACTGCACTGACGCGGATTGTGATGGATAAGATAATGAGCGAAAACACAGAAGGGCTAGGTTTCACAGGTTTCACGAGAAAACAATGATAACTTCATTGGTACATTGTTAGTGATGAAAGCAAAATGATGGCAGAGTACCGTGTTCATGTTTTCGTTAATTTTATGATGTTGGAGAATCTAATTTTAATTAACGAATCAATGAATTAAAACTATTTATTTAGATGTGAGAAGAGTAATCCTCTACTACATGTTTTCTCTCCCTTCTTTCAGAAGCTCTTCAAAAAAAATTAGACTCGCATTAAAAAACAAGCGTCGTGGAAGGCTAAGGAAAAAAGTGTGAATTTAGAAATGTGACAATTGCGCACCTGTAAACAAAAAATGAAGTGTGTTACTTTCGCATCTCAGCAACGGCAAACCTGTGAAATTGTCCAATTTTTGAAATTGATGCATCCCTGCGTTAAAAAAATTGACCACACAAACCCATCGGAGGTGCGCAAATCACAGATTTTTTTAGCATAAACGCGTGAAGAGTGGGACCCATTGGAGCTGTGCAAATCACAGATTTTTTTGCAGTTGTCTTTTTGAAAGTTTTTCCTGTTGGTTTTTCCGTTCAAAATCTGGCAGCAATTTATTGGAATCTCAAATTTGATAGTTAATTTCTGCACAATCAAAGCGTCCCAGAGGTTTTTCAGGGTGCTGAATCCAAATATGCAGTTAAAAAACCATTTTAACTGCAACAAATCAAGATTTAACCTCAATTTCTTCCGCCAAATTCCGTCACTAAAATCTCCAAACGATTTTTTTTAGCATAAACACGTGAAGAGTGGGACCCATTGGAGCTGTGCAAATCACAGATTTTTGTAGCATAGCTCGTTTTATGAAGAGGTCACCGAAGTCAAAATTTGGAGTACGAGTTACGAAAGTGAAAGCACGAACGCGTGAAGAGCGGGACCCATCGGAGCTGTGCAAATCACAGATTTTTTTGGAGCATAAGTCGTTTTATCAAGGGGTTACCGAAGTCAAAATTTCGAGCACGAGTCACCAAAGTCAAAGAAATAACGCGTGGAGAGTGGGTCTTCATACGGAGGCAACACCGTCACGGGGAATCGATTGCAGGCACGACACTCCAAAAGTATGTGTTTATTTTGAAACTTTCTTACTTTCAAAGTGTATTATTTTTAAATACACTGAAATAGTTCAGAGTTAAACTTCAGATTAATGGGAGAGAAGTGCAAATTAGGCACGAGTTAACCAGCATACTATAGGGCATTAAATGTTCATTTATCTGCATGTTCTATAATACGATTATACACACGTGCTTGGTGAGTAGAGAAATAAGAAATAATGGCGATGTGTTATCAAGTTATGGAGGATGCAGCTAAACGCATTCAGTGAGTAGAGAAATAAAAAATAATACCGGTGTGTTATCGCGTTATAGAACATATAACTAAACAAACAAATGCCCTATGTTCGTTAACTCTTATCATGCAAATTGCAATTTCATATTTCTAAGAGAATTAAGAAGAATGAAAGTGTAAAGGTAAATATACACACATGGACGGGCTTGCAGATGGAAACCGACATGCGGATTCGATTAAAAAGTAATAAATAACAGTCAGATTCTGAATGGACGGAAATTGTAGTGGTACTCCTGGCCTGGGATAAGAGAACGATGATCAATAAACTAATTCTTGAATTCTGATTACATCGATGGGAGAGGAAAATGATGGTACAACAGTAAAGTACAAAGTTAACGTCTATCATAAATGAGTAACATTTCGATCATGTGAATGGTCATTGGCATTAATCATTTCCTCTATATCAGTGGTGCAGGTCGAAGTCTGAAATTTCAAATTTATCTAGTTTGTGATGGAATTTTGATGAAGATTATTTAAGTTTTAAGTAGATTTGTGTATAATAATTGAGGGACAAGTTTAAAGTAGTTATTTTTAGAAAAAGAAAACTCAAAAATTTATTAGTTTGCTTCTGTTGCAACAAAAATATATTGAGTTTCAAGTGATTCTGGAAAACTACAAGAGTGCAACAAAAATATATTGAGTTTCAAGTGATTCTGGAAAACTACAAGAGTGACACTAGACACAGAAAGTATGTAAATTAGAGAAAGCCAGCTGCTAAGAATAAAAATATCATAAACGAGATTTTATTTTATTTCAAAATTTCATTTTCCATTAAAAGCTATAGAATAATATGACATATGCTAAACTTTGATATATTAAATAATCAATATTTTAAAAAATATGTAATTATAAATTATAGGGAATAATATTAAATCTCAGGGATTAATATTAATTACAAGCCTTATGAATAATATTACACACTGGATATGAACCCTTAGATTAATAAATCTAAGGAATTGATATTATAAACCCAAGAGAATAATAAACTAAAGGGGTTAATACTAAAATCTTGAAGGATTATAAATCCAAGAGATAATAAACACAAGGGATTAATGCTAAAAACCTAGGGTTTATATTGCCCTCGTTTTTTAGTATTAATCATTTGGTTTTATTATTCCCTGGGGTTTATAATATCAACCCCTTGGATTTAGAATATTAATTCCTTAGGTTTATAAACCCTTATACTCAAGGGATTAACACTAAAAACGCAAAGGAATATAAACTCTAAGTTTTTTAGTATTAATCCCTTGGAGTTTTAGTATTAGCCCTTTGGGTTTATAATATCAATCCCTTGGGTTTATTAAAATAAGGGTTCATATTCTCAGGGTACAACATTATTCATAGGATTTGTAATTAATATTATTCCCTAGGGTTTATAATTCCTTGGGTTTTTAGTATTAAACCCAAGGGATTATATAATTAAACCCAAAGAATTAAAACCCAAGGGATTATATTATTAAACCCAAGGGATTATATAATTAAACCCAAAGAATTAATGTTATAAACCCAAGGTATATAAACCCTACGATAAATATGACATACCCTCGAATAAAGATGGTTGACCATGGTAAACCATTGTCCTAGGTCGCATTGCGGCAACGACTATCTCAAAATGAAAATCAACCATGGTCAACCATGTTTATTTTAGGGTTTATATTATTTATCTTGGGGTTTATATACTTTGGGTTTATAATATTAATCCCTACGGTTTAATATTATTCCCTTGGGTTTATAATTTTTTGGGGTTTTACTATTAATCCATTAAGTTTATGATCCCTTCGGTTAATATTATTCCCTTGGGTTTATAGTCCCTTGGGGTTTTGGTATTATACCATAGGAATATGAACCCTTAGATTAATAGACCTGATGGATTGATATTATAATCTAATGGAATAAACCCAACAAGTTAGTACTAAATCCTTATTGTAATATAAATCGAAGGGGCTAATATTATTAAACCCAAGGGGCTATATTATAATTCTAAGGTATATAAAGCCTTGGTTGACCATGATTTATATTGAAACTAAGGGATTAATATTATAAACTTATGAATAATATTATACCCTAGGAATATGAACCCTTAGATTAATATACAAAAGGGATTGATATTATTAACCCAAGGGAATAATAAACCCAAGGGATTAATACTAAAAAACCATGGGAATATAAAACCTTAGATTAATAAACCCAATAGATTGATATTTTTGATATTATCATTGACCATGGTTGATTATAAACCCAAAGCAGTAATAAACAAAAGGGATTAATGTTAAAAACCCAAAGGATTATAAACCCAAGGGAATAATATTAAACCTAAGGGTTTAATATTATAAACCCAAGATATATAAACAATAAGATAAATATTATAAACTCTAAAATAAACATAGTTGACCATCGTTGACCATAGTTGATTTTCATATTGACACAATCTTTGTCACAATGCGACATTGGACGATGGTTGACCATGATTCATTTTCATATTGAAACAATCTTTGTCACGCTATGATGTTGGACCATGGTTGATTTTCATATTGAGATAATATTTGTCATAATGTGAACCCAATGTATTAATATTAAAAACCCAAGGGAATAACATTAAACCTTAGGATGAATATTAAACCCTAAGAATATTGTAGAGTCCAAGAATTGCTTTATCTGACATCCTTTTTGTCCATATTTACGTCATTTTTCCTACCAATATCATCCAAATAAATGAAATAAACATAAGGTTTTGACAAAGCAAACATTCATATGTCATCTTTTTCATATTTTGTCAATAGGCCTTATTGTTTTATTAAATTTTCCATGCAACTACAAAATTGACCTGATTCTGCAGCTAATCCACACATCTGCAACTACTTCAATTGTTGACAAGTTTGAGTGCGCCAACTCAGCAAAGGAGTATATGGGTAGATAGGGAACGATCCTCTGATGGATTTTTTCCTATTCACCTGAGCTAATTCATCAGGAGATTCGCGCTATAATATGGTCAACCACGACAGTCAGCAGTAGTATAGCACGCTGGAATAGAGTCCGAGTTTTAAGAGATTTCATCGATTTGCTTTTTCAATAGAAAATCGACAAATAAGCGATATGATCTAGTTTTGATAAGGACTATAGTGAAGTCCTGTAGGCTTAAATTTCTCGTATTGTTAACAAAAAACTCTGTCAAAACAATGGCAGCTCTGTGTATCGATTGTGCGCCATCGTATGTATTTTGAGCATCCTGTAGAACTCTTTTTCACTTAATGCAAAGTTCTTGTTTCATATATTTTATGTGTTGTTGATCAAAGGCGACTGACTGCTTCGTGGAGGGCCCCTGTGTGCAGATCAGGTATTTAATTCTCAGTAATTATATTTTCTTTTGTTTCATATATTTAATTCATGGATGCCCTATTTTCATGTTTTTAAGATGTAGTTTAATGAAGTTCACGACTAGGTTCACTTGGTTGAATTTTGTATCATTCATTTCTTTGCTTAATACCTAGCATAAACTCAGTGATCTTGTTTGCTTAATACCTAACATAAACTCAATTCATTTCGTTTGCTTAGTACCTATCGTAAACTCAGTAATTTCATTTTTGTTTTGCTTTTTGCATTGAAATAAAGTTGCAATAGATAAGAGTGATAGTATTTCTTAGCTTCTGAATTCAAGCAAATTTCATTTCCAAGTTGATAAATTAGGATTTTCTTTATATCATTTCATGATTTCATAAGCTAGCTTTGTTTATCCGCAACATAAAAATCCAAAAACAATTGATAAGTTGAAAAGAAGATTAACATAACATATTCACTGAAAAGATGTAAAATCATTATCCAATCATTCTAAAAACCCAATTCAATCAAAACTAATTCTGGAGATAACATTTAGGATAATTAATTAATCTTAGGAATAAAATCCTGGCATAGATAATAACATCATCTCAACACTAATTCTAGAATTTGACATTGAACTTAGATAACGATAACATAATCACCTTAATGACATAAAGACTTCTAGCACATACAATGCACTTGCACTTCATCTGTTACCTTCTGTGGTCAATAATTTTACTTACAATTTAAGAACATTAAGTTGACTAAACATTTTGGCGTTGTTGCCGAGGAAGTGCAAACAGAAGTTTAAAAAAGAAAAAAAAATCAAATAAAAAACATGATATGCATAGGGAAAGAGACTCTAGAGGTAGATTTGTGGGACGAGGAAGAAACTTAATTCGCACAAATCCACTCACTCCACCATGAATTAGAAGTTCCACATCACCCACTCAAACTCAAATTCCATTCATAGGCCAACAAAGACTTCCTGGAGTCTTAAGATTTGAAATCCAATCCAGAACTTCACCTACTTCATCTAATGAGGCTATAATCGAAGTAGAAGAAGATCCTACATCCCCAACTATAGGAGTAGTTTTTCTATCTTCCACTGTTGAACAAATTCTAGGAGAAGAATTAGAAATTCCTAGTGAAGAAGAGAAATAAGAAACTTATCTTGATTATCCATTGATAAAGGAGCCATAAGAATTAGAAGATCCTTACATTAGTGTTAGTATATTTCGACACATAGGAAATAGTTAAGTTCAACTTGGTCTAGTATAGAGTTAGGTAAAGTGTGTTTCTTTACCTTTGTACATTTTGTAATTTACAATCCGACGGTCACGATATGTAGTGATCTGACGGTTCACTCTCTCCTCGGTATTACCGACACTTGATCCGTGGCTTGACACCTGATTGGTCCATGAGTTCTATTTAAAGCGCATGGAGGGTCATTGTTTGGGTAATCCGTTTATGAGAGAAATCTTATGTAAATTTTCATTCTTTTATTAATAAATTGCCCGTAGTAGACACGTTGGCGCAGGCCATGGAATGTTTCCCTCTTTGAGGGTTTTAACCACATCAAAAATACTAGTGTATTGATTTGAGATCTGGTTGTGAGCAGTGTCCTTTTGGTGTTCTTTCTGAGGAACTTACCCT
>APFE031593908.1:243712-257320 GCA_000404065.3 Pinus taeda | reverse complement strand
AATTGGTGATCGTGTTATTTATCTGGTCTTGTATGTGGATGATATGTTGCTGGTTGGAAATGACAAAGAAATTATCCAAGATTTGAATACCCAATTGTCCTCAAAATTCGACATGAAAGATCTTGATGGTGCAAACTATATTTTGGGCATGGAAATTAAAAGAGATCGGGCAAAGAGGAAGCTCTCGTTAAACCAAAAGAAGTATGTTGAGACAATATTGCATAGGTTTAATATGCAGGATATTAAACCAATGAAGGTTACTATTCCTGTAGGTGTAAATTATCTGATGAACAGTGTCCCAAGACACAAGAAGAGGAAGAGGATATGTCCCATGTTCCATATGCAAGTGCATTCAGTAGCTTGATGTATGCAATGGTCTGTACTAGACCATACATTGCACATGCAATGGGAGTATTGAGAAGGTTTATGTCAAAACCAAGGAAGGAGCACTGGACAGCAGTGAAGTGGCTTTTCAGGTATTTGCGTGGCACTAGTTATTATGGTTTGTGCTACCAAGGAAGACCAGGATTGGACAGAGTGTTGGATATTTGTGGCTTTTTTGATGCAGACTAGGCTGGAGATATGGATCAGAGAAAATCTAGAATTGGGTATGTGTTTAACCTATTTGGAGGTGTAGTCAGTTGGATGAGTAAGAAGCAATCTGTAGTGGCACTATCAACTACAGAGGCGGAATACATGACAGCCACTCATGCAAGCAAGGAAGCAGTTTGGTTGCAGAGATTGTGTTCAAATATAAGGTTAGTAAAGGGAGTTGTAAGGATATACTATGACAGCCAAAGTGCAATTTTCTTGGCAAAGAACCCCGCATATCATTCAAAGACAAAGCACATTGATGTTCAGTATCACTTTGTGAGGGATATGATAGAAGACAAAAAGGTGTTGCTGGTAAAGCTGGATACTTTGAAGAATACTGCAAATGCATTGAAAAAATCTGTGAGGTCTGAGAAGTCCTTTTGGTGTAGAGAGACAATGGGTATTTCAGGGCTGGAAAAAATGACTAAGCTCTCTTGTGGCCCCCTATGGAAAGAAAACAACAAGTGGGAGAATGTTTGGTTGTGTTATATTCTTTCCACGACTAGCCCACGCAGTTAACCTAGGGGTTAGAGGGAGGGCAGAGCCCCCCCTTCGTTGCACCGATTGTGTAACGGGGGGGGTCACATGGAGTTTGAGGCATACCTGTAACCCCACTTTATGGGGTCCGGGGCAGTGCCCCAGAAAATTTTGGTTTTGGACCTTATGTTAGGTTGGGTGGACCCACCTATGGTTTTGTGCATGATTTTCACACATGTTTTTTGGACGCGATGGTTTTCGATCCATGGTTATGGACACGATGGTTTTTGGTTCATGGTATTGGATGCTTCAGCATGTATAAATATGTATTATAACATTGAAAGGAACATAATGAAAAATAAAGCTGGTAGTCCCGGTTTTGGGATCCAAGGAAAATCTCTTTATATATGTGTTTTATGTGTTCTGCTCTCGCATTATTTATTTTCTGTGTTTTAGAATTCGTATGCAGGTAATTTATGTACGGGGTTAAAACCTACACTTTGGCGCACTTTTCCTTTCCTATCACTGTGTTTTTTTCTGATTCTCTATTTTGGGAGTGGTGTGCACTTGTGCGGGCTAAATGTCATATGTCTGTACCCATCAGGAAAGGTGGGCGTGCAAGTTATTTTGTTCCTCGTAACCAGCTCTCATCTGTAGCTGGGTTCTTCCAAATAATAGGCACATCATCCTTCGGCATTCGTGCCAATCCTTAAAACTCTATTGATGCGTACCTCACCATTTTGCGGGCATAGCATGCAGTGCCCATTTCAGAGTGTCAAAACGTTGTCGTTCTGGTACTTCACTCTCATATTTGTTCAGAAATTCATCCACCACTGTCAACCCATCATACCTAGGCAGATCCCTTATCTTTGTTGTCACACAATGTAGTGATCTTATCATCATGTTGCAATTGAGTGTCGTTACTTCGTGCAGCCGAATCTGCCATTAGTCTATTTCTTCATCCAAATCTGAAGTGCAGGAGCTTTTGCGCTCCCACGAAATCCTACCATCTGTTGTCGGATTCACCCAATCTTGTTCTTGCGCGGTTATCATGTAGATACAATCGAGATCATCATCACGCACTGGTTTAGTGTATCGCGCTCCTTCGGCTAGATCTAGCAGTACTACTATGCGTAGTGACTTTTTCTCAAAAGCCATTTTGCGCTTCTTTATATTTATGACTATGTTCATATCAGTGGCCCAGTCTATTCCTAGTAGCGCAGGATAGGGATTGTTGTCACCAACAATCTCTATCACTTCAAAATCTGCCAACGCGCTCGCACCTTCAATATCCACTGTTACTCCTTGCAATATTCCCATGGGTAAGATATTTTGTTGGTTCGTCATTCGCAATTAAATAGGAGACCATTGTAGCATAGGTCTACCCATGCATTCCCATGTTTGTTTTGGCAGTACATTCGCGTCCGATCCTAGATCCACAATTACTTGATCCATTTCATACTCCCTTATTTGCGTAGTCAATTTCATTTCCCTTCCTATTCGTGATGTGTGCTTTCCAAGCTTCCAGACTACGCGCGATTTTCCTTACCCAGCGCACCTAGTGATAAGTTCCTACAGCCCTTTCAAAGCCTTGCTATCACACAGCAGTTTCATACATGTCTCTAGAAAGGTAGTGATCATTGAAGGATCCATCTCTAGCTCTAGTTGATCCTTACTACCTAAAGTAGAGGCCTTCGTGAAGCTCTTCTTAGCTTCCATGAATGTCTCCTTCAAACGTTCTAAATCAAATTAAGGTTCCTTTGTAGGATCCTTGCAAACCCATGCACTTTCTTCAAGATGCTTATATTTTTCATCTCCTGTCGTGATACCGCTTCTGAGCACTATGTTTACATTCGGGTCCTCTTCGCGTGGCTCAGACCTCATCATTCGCAAATTTTGAGTCGGGGGAGGTTGGAGTACCCCTTTCTCACGCAGCCTCACTACCAGTGTAAGGCAGTCCTCTACCTCATGATCAACCTATGTATAATATAAACATGATGTTCTCGTCGGATTCATACAATCACGGGCATAGTGCCCTAGCCCTCCACAATTGTAACAAATTAGTTGTCCATGACCCCTTCCTAGTCCCATTCCACCTCAACCTCATTCGCACACCTGAAATCCAACGCATGCCATTCCTGCATTTCGGTCGAGGGCTTGCGTTTCAGTCTGTACCCTGTAGGCAGGAGTCTGATCCATAATTAGTTTATAGCTTTGCAGGTGTGTTCATCATGGCCTATCGACCTGTAGAACTTACAAAACAACTGTTGGGACGTCTGTGTATACTTCTCCAATAGATGAAAATTATCCATAGTGTGTTTTTCTCCTATCTGAAAAATCGCGCACCATAGTGCCAGCACCGCGCTTGGTCCTACTTGTGCCTCAGGTCTTAACAGCATCGGCCCTCCTCCTGTCAAGTAATTTGCGCAAACTGGACAATGGTCCTTGTCATTCCCCTGGCCTTTGCATTTTATGCACCATACTCCCTTGCGCGCTTCTAGCCGAGGTGTCCTGTCCTATTTCAAACTCTGCATTTCCAGACACAAATTTTGGAGTTGTGCATGGATTTTTTGGACTGCCAAACCAGGATCTTGCATAGGGATCTCATGCAATCTCATTTCCATCTCCAAAGCTTTGGCTTGGGTGGAAAGCTTTTGTTGTGACAGTGTTGTCCTTAAATGTGGTGTTAATGACACTACAAACCACGCGCGGTGCTACCCATTCATCAAAGTCATGTTGGCTTCGCAAATCATACTCTTCAGTCTCTGGTCCAAATCCCAAGGGGTCTCACCCGAGAGCATATTGATCTCCTTAAACCTGATAATTGATTATGTCTCCAACTTTGGCCTGCTAAATTCCCTGTTCAGCGCAGCCTGGATTTCTACGATTCCTGCGTTTGGATGGGAATTAGAATGCTTAATGTACCATGTCAATGCGTGATCCTGCAACGTGCTTACCAGCATAGCCTTCTTTATATTATCATTCATGACTCCTTGTGCTTCCCATACCACCCTTACCATGAGCCAGAATTGGTCCAGATCTTCATTCCGTACTCCTCTGAATACCGGCAGTTTGATCGCACTCGCCATACTGAACTATGGTGGTGGCGAAGGTGGGGTGGGTGGAGATGGAGGTGAAGATGGTGAGACGGGTGGTGGTGTAGGTGGAGGTGGTAATCGCAGAATTCACTTCCTTATCAGATTGACCGCTCTTCTCGGAGAAACTTTCGCAAGCTTTTCCTCGCTTTCCTGCAAGGGTGAAATTAAGGGACTAGTTTCTAATTCTTCACTACTTCCATTTCTGTAGATATTCCCACTTCGCATAGTCCCAAACATTAATTTATTCTCATAACCCACTTTTCACACTGTTAGCTTCCTGCTGCAGCAGGTTATTCATATTTCATGATTGACATTTTACAGGCCAAATATGTCGTACTTTGCATGTTGCAATGCTCCATATTTGCTTAACAGTCTCCAAGCGAAGAAGGCTACTTCAATTTCATTCAATTGCCTTCCAAATTTTGGAAAGTTATCTCGGTATCGCCAATTTTTCAGTTAAAGGGAGGTCCAAACAGCCTAATCTTGGTCTCCCTAGGTTTAAATTTCCTGTTTTAGAATGTAGAGAATGCAAATCTGTCCAAACAGCTTAATCTTGGCAGATTCTTAGATAGGTAGAGAAGCAGAGGAGCCCAACAGCTTAATCTGGGCCCTTGGAAGAAATAAGGGTAGTATGTAGATAGGAAAGCATCAAAAGAAAAATGAATGATGGGTTTGCAACTCTAAGTGCACCCAAATCAAAAGAAGAAAAAATGCTAGGTAAGTAGGTTGCGTAGGTAGTTCTGAGGTTGCTGAATCCTAATTGCTGATCAGTTCCAGACTTTCAAGTGTCATCTCATTCAGGACACAATCAGCAAGAAATTCTATGCGAGAAGCTCAAAAGAGGTATAACTAACTCCCCTTCTCTTCTTTCCCCAATCATTAACTAACTTCCCCAAAAGAGGTCAAGATCTGCTTGACACCTCTTAAATTCCATCATTTTCATAACACCAGCTTGAGTAAAGATCTGCTTTACTCAAATTTGTTCCATACTTTCTCTAAAGCATGGTTCTACCCCCCTTATAACAGCCTAAGCTCATACATCCGAGGTCATGTTGACGTCAGCAACCAGAAAGGCGAAACTTCGCGCAGGAAGAAAAATCGCACTTCGGAGCTCCAGAACAAGAAACAGAGGCAGTTTTCGATGCGCGATTACCGCGAAGCGATAATCGCGCATCGCTATGGGAAATAGGCCGTTTCAAGGAATCTTGAGGGAATCTTTTGATTTCTTAGCCCGTTGCGCACCGGAAAAGCCCGAAAATCGCCCGATCGTGCCAAAGTGATCCGGTTTAAAGACAGCAGAAGATCAATGATAGAGTTTAAACTGTATCAGATCAAATCATCAGGCATCAAGCATGTCAAAGAGTATCAGTCGACGGCGGAAGCCATCAATGTAGCGGCAAAGAGTATCAGTGAAAATCTTGAGCAGCGGCCCGAAGCGAGAGAACATTTAATACCTTCCAACATATTCATAGAAAGAGGGCGAAGCCACTTGAAGCCCTCGAATCATAATTATTGCACATTTAACTCACACCAGAGCAGAACTGCAATTCCCAAAGCACAATCTTTCCAGCAGCACCGCATCTAGCCCCCAAGGGCCACATTGTCACCTTTTCTGATTCAGCTGCCCCTAGCGCAACCAAAAAGATTTACTTGCATTTAATTCCAGCGACACTTAGATTTTTGAAGAGTCTTCTAGCAGGCCTGTTTAGGTCAATTGTAATGATGTCTTTCCGATATTTTTCTTATAAATACCACCCTGAACAATGTTGTGAGGGGTTGGTTGGTTGGTAGTAGTAGTTGGTCAGTCTCCTTTCCAGCATTTTCTCCGAGCAGAGACTCGCACTTAACTGTTCATAATTTCCATAATCAAAGATTGTTGAAAGCATGGATTGCGAACTACTTGAGTTTTTCTTTGCCAGGAATACACGAATCCTGTGCTCTAATGATCCATAAGTGTTTCTCCCCTCTGTTTACTTTTATGTTTTTTACACCGTTCGCCTTCTAAATTGCAGGAAAAAAGATAGCTTAAGATTTTTTCTACATCTTAGTTCAATTCTTGCATTTCTTGATGTTTTCTTCAGAAATAGTTATGAGCATGTATACTTAAATGATCTTGTTTACGCTGTTTCTTTCACATATGAATGCATGTTTAGGAATTCTTAATTGCTCCTAGATCCCATTCATCCATATCTCCTCTTTTTTCAGCATGATGAAATGATTCTCCTTTGCCTTTCATCCCTGATTTTCCTACCATACTTTCAGCTAATTGATAATTGTATCATGTGTGGCTATCCCACTCCGTATCCCCTTGTGACCAAGAAAATGCAAGAAAGCCTCAATCCGTGACTCCATGCCCAATGGTTCGAAACTTATCACACCTTACCTTGCCTCTTTGTTTGAGAATCCTACCTTCCATCCAATCACAAAAAACACTCCCTTGAAGCTAGAAAGCTAGCCTAAAATCATCAACAAAAGTTGAATCATAAAGAGAGAGCCCTCTCCGATTGTAGGTGGGCTAGAACCTACAATCCAAAGATTGGTTTGTGGTTACCTCGGCCGTATCCCTATTAGGAGCCTAGGGACAACCTGGGTGATAACATAATGGTGACTCCATTGGGGAACTCCTCAGATAAATTCATTAAACCAGTCTGCAGCTTTACAGAGGAAGAAACCGACTTGTGAAAGGCTCGGTCGACCTGTGTTGTTGCATTTTTTAGAAAATTTCCAAAGATATATTAGAAGCTGGATCCTAAGAAACAAACGCGTAATACACGATCAAATCCTGACCCAAACAACCCACCTGTCATTGAAAATCCAAATCTAATTCCCAAAATCATCAGAAAACAAAAACAAAAAGATTGCCAAACCCCTGTTAGTCCTGAAACAGTTCAGCCAATTGCTGTACCAACCCTTGTCAAAGTTTTATTCCAGTCGACCCCGAGTTCCCCTAGCTCATCACTCCCTTCTCCAAGTAGCTTTGCCACACCTCTATCCCATATCCCTACCACCTCTACTACTCCTTCTTCCCCTGTTATTCCTGTAATCCCCGTCGCCTTAGGTGTTCCGCTCATCCCCATCATCATGGCTAGATATGCACCATTACAATTACCAGCTAATCCTGGGGCTATGCCTCAGGACTACCAATCGAAAATCACTTATTTCGATGGCACAACCTCCTGCACCGCCCTACAACATACAAAGAAAATGCAGGATTATTTCGAGAGTTATGAGATAGATAATGAGAGTGTAAGAATGAAGATCTTTGTCCAAAGTTTGACCGGTGATGTCAGAACCTGGTTTAGGGCACTTCCACCTAATTCTATACTAAACCCGAAAGCCTTATACCAGACTTTCATTAACAGATGGGAGAAAAAGAAGGACCCCTTGCACATACTATCCGAATATGATACTATCAAGAGAGGACCTAGGGAAGCTGTTCTGGATTACTGCGCTAGATTTAACAATGTTTACAATGCAATACCACCAAGTTTCAGACCTTCACCCGACCTCGCATTATACAAATTCCCGGATGGTTTTGATGCCGAGATGGCATATCAATTAAGAGAAAGAGCTCCTCAAAGCCTCGCAGAAATGCAAGACGCTGAAGTGAGCGTGGAAGCAAATCTAATCGCTAAAAGAAACAGAACCAGAACTGAGAGAAGAACCACTTTCAAAGAAGAACCCTCCTCTTTCGAGCAGAAGCTAGATGCGGTCATTAGTTCCATGAATAGGCTGGGAGACAGATTAGACAATGTTGAGAGGAAAAATTCATGGGAGGGTCAACAGCCCAATGCCACAAGGAACCCAAACTTCAGAAAGACCCAAAACTTGAACGTAGGTAGGGCCAGTCAAGATCACGACATTATACCTCCTTTTCAAGAAAACTATGCTGAGGCATCTACATCCGCTGAGCCCACAGACGGGACCCTAATGAACCTGGTTGATTCAGAAAGCGAACAGCAAACCTTCCTCACGGAAGAAAACTGACCATACCATGATACAGAACAATTCCGCACCAAATCGGGTGAGTACTTTGACTTTAAACAAGGATATGACACTACTATATACGAGGTACATAAGCAATACAAACTAAGAACACGGACTGTCGATGTTCTTCCACCTAGCAAAGCAAAAGATGGCAAACAACCCAACAAAGCTAAAGGGAAGATCACTAACATCCAACCAGCTGACAGCCATGTCCCAAATCCTCATCAGGTTATTGTGGAAGATGTAACAGATACACATGGTTCTATTGAGCAGCCTCTGCCTACCTCCCATCTGGAAAAAGATCTGAAGAGCATTCCCGAAAATATTCCCAGAATAGAGATACCACAGATGGTCATACATCGTGATATTGACACTCCAAAAGAAAATATAGAGAGTATGCCTAAAAAAGAAAAGTTCACCACTGTCAATGCCCGAAACCCAGTGGAAAAACCGTTCAGTTTAGAAACAGAAATTGGAAAACTCAAGATCTCCATTCCCCTCTCAGAACTGGCTAAGCATGATGTATATAGACTACAAATTCAAAAATCACTTCAATTGCCAGAAGTTAAGGATGATGTGAACGTTTTAGATGACACCCCTGAACTACTGTTCGGGCCAGAAGTCGACGGAAAAACAACATACAGACCTGTTCCACCTTTCTATGTCAGCCTGCACATACATGATAAGATGCTGCACAATGCTATGTTTGACTCAGGCGCCTCACATAACCTCATGCCCAAAGCTATAATGGAAAGGTTGAATCTCGATGTCACCAGACCCTACAAAGATCTGTATTTGTTTGATTCAAGTCAGGTCAAATGTCTAGGCCTAATCAAAGACCTTTGTGTCTCCCTAGTCCAATTTCCCAACAAGACAATCTTAATGGACGTAGTAGTTGCTGACATTCCCACAAAATATGGCATGCTACTATCCAGATCGTGGGGAGAAAAATTGCAAGGATCCCTTCAACTCGACCTCTCTTACACCACCATATCAGTCTTTGGGCAACCAAAGAGACTTTACAGAGAAACATTAATGAAGTATGTGGTAAGTAGCGAGGAGAAACCCCAAAATTTTTCAATATACTCAATCCCTTCTGATATGGATTCTTTTATTTTGTTTAATGATAACACAAGCCCTCCAACTCATGACAAGCCGTCATCTCTGGAGCAAGGAACCAATGTCAATGAGAGATCAGTTGCCAATACCCATGAAATTGTCTCAACAACCAAGACAACCAACACAGGGCAAGAAGAAAATCCTGAAACATAAATCACCAGCTCATCTGCTCCACATACCACTCGAATTCCCAATGCACACCTTGGATGAGAAGCCACATGGTATTTAGAGTTTGATGGTGCAATTAACAAGTTAGGAGCAGGGGCTGGAGTGTGGATTTACAATACTCATGAGAATCACGCACAAGGCCATGCCTATAGACTCAATTTTAGATGTACAAACAATATGGCGGAGTATGAAGCTCTTCTCTTAGGTCTCAAGTTGCTCAAAACCTTGGGAGCTACCACCATTTCCATCCCAGGTGATTCGGATCTGATCATACAATAGATAAAGGGCAACTTTGTCGCTAATGATAGTAGAATGAGAGCTTACAGAGCCGCTGCCAGCGAATTGCTTAGCGCCTTCAGTGATTTTGAGCTGGCCAAAATTGCACGAGATCATAATATTCATGCCCATAGCCTAGCCACCTTTGCTAGCACATGTGGGCTTCCCTTTGGACCAAGTCACCACTTCACTGCTGAAATAAAACATAGACCTTCAGTCCCTAACAATGTCAAGAATTGGTAGGTATTCCAAGATGATGCCCAGATTAACAGTTTTTTGACTCTGGAGGACGAATTCTCTAACACAAACATTGGCATGGATGCGATAGCCGAATCACAACAGTTAGCAGAAGAAAACCGCCTGACCCTAACAGCTACCACGGCTAAACAAATACTAAGCCCAACTATTTTTGACACTACAAACATAGGGCAATTGAAACAGCTTTGTTCACATAAGGCAACCGAAGTAAAAGACGAGTTTATTGACCTAAAAGGAAATGTTCTGCCTGCCGGCCTTACTCTATTGGAAGACATGTTTGATGACAACGATGTGGCCAAAAAACCAAAGATGGAACCTTTGAATGCTGCCATAGAAGAACACAACATAGGAACAGCAGAACATCCCAGAATGATTAAACTATCCAAAAATCTGCCTCCTGACCAAAAACCGAAATATGTGGATCTTTTCAAAGAATTTCAATATGTATTTGTCTGGAGTTATGAGGACTTAAAGTCCTATGACACTTCAGTAATCCAGCATACCATTCCCCTAAAACCAAATCAGAAACCATTCAAACAAAAACTCAGAAGAATCAACGCCATGCTTCTTCCTTTGATTGAAAAAGAAATAAAAAGAATGTTTGAAGCAGGTATCATTGCGCCCATCAGATTCTCTGAATGGGTGTCTAACTTAGTTCCCACCAGAAAGAAAACAAGAGAGATAAGACTGTGTGTAGATTTGAGAAATTTAAACCATGTCTCTCTAAACGACCACTACCCATTACCCAAAATGGATCATATCTTGCAAAGAGTAGTGGGTTCCTCTAGGATTTCTCTACTAGATGGATTCTTAGGATTTAACCAAATCCTTGTTCACCCAGACGATCAGGAAAAAACAGCTTTTACCACACCCTAGAGAACGTTCAAATATGTTAAAATGACTTTTGGGCTAAAAAACGCCGGTGCTACCTTTCAAAGGGCAATGGATATTGCGTTTTCCATGGAGATACACGATTTCCTTGTAGTTTACCTCGATGACCTGACCCCATTCTCCAAATCCAATCAAGAGCACCTTAAGCACTTAAGGAAAATTTTCATCACATGCAGGAAATACGACATTTCCTTGAACCCTAAGAAGTCTCTGTTTTCCCTGGAGGAAGGCAAGCTTTTAGGGCATATAATATCAAAATATGGGATCAAAATTGACCCAGAAAGAATTCAAGCTATCCTCCAAATCCCTTACCCAAGAAACACAAAAGAATTGCAAGAATTCCTCAGAAAGGTCAACTTCCTAAGGAGATTTATCCCAAGTTTAGCCGAGCTAGTAAGGCTATTGAGTAGTATGCTAAAAAAGGATGCCAAGGTAAGATGATCTCTTGAGGCCAAGCAAGCTTTCGAGAGTATAAAAACTGCCCTGACTCAAACACCTGTCCTCACCAGTCCTCAATTTGACAGAGACTTTATCATTTTTTCCTTCGCATCAGAACACACCATAGCCGTAGTCCTTCTGTAGAAAGATGATCAGGGCAACGAAAAACCAATTGCTTTCTTTAGCCGAGCTTTGAGAGATGCACCCCTAAAATTTCAGATTATGGAGAAGCAAGCCTACGCCCTGGTCAAGGCCATCAAGGACTTCAGAATTTACATCCTGTACTCCCATGTGATCGCCTATGTCCCTAATGCTGTTGTAAAGGATATACTAACTCAAGAGGGACTGGAAGGCAGAAGAGGCAAATGGATTGCTAGCATCCTTGAATACGACATTGAGATAAAGCCCACCAAGCTCATAAAAGGACAAGGGCTAGCCAAGCTAATGTTTGAAAAAAACTTCGAAGCGTTAGAAATTAATCAACTGGACGATGAATCGAAGTTGGCGACTCCATAGATCAGTGAAACCTTTATACAGTCCCCTTGGTACGCTGATATTTGCTTTGTATTGTTAAACCTGTGCGCTCCCCCAGGATTGTCCAGAACCAAGAAAAGATTTTTAAGGATGAAATCATCAAATTTCTGTGTCATAGATGGTGCTTTGTTTTGGAAAAATTATGAAGGTATTTTTCTTAAATGTTTAACTATAGATGAAACTAACAGCATCATGAAAGAATTTCATGCAGGTGACTGTGGAGGACACTTATATTGGAAATCCATGGCGGACAAGTTCTTACGAGCTGGTTATTATTGGCCTTCTTTATTTACAGATGTGAAAAAGTTTACTGCCTCATGCCACAAATGCCAAATCTTTGAAGGAAAGAGAAAGTTATTGCCCTTGCCCCTAAAGCCCATTTCAACCGAGAAACCTTTTCAACAGTGGGGTCTTGACTTCATTGGAGAAATCCATCCCTCGTCCTCAGGCCAACACAAATGGATTCTAACAGCCACCAACTATTTCACCAAATGGATTGAAGCCATCCCGTGTAGACAAGCCAGTGACTCCACCATTATCCAATTCCTTGAGAGCAACAACCTTTCTAGATTTGGCTGCCCAGAGAAAATCATTACCGACAACGCTGCTGCTTTCAAATCTAAAAAAATCATTAACTTTTGCCACAAATACCACGTTACCTTAGGTCACTCTACAGCTTATTACCCGCAAGGTAATGGCTTGGCCGAGTCTTCCAACAAAAGCCTCATCAATATCATAAAAAAGATGCTAGAAGAAAACAAAAAGAACTGGCACAAAAAGCTCACTAATGCCCTATGGGCAGACCGACTGTCCACCAAAAAATCCATCGGGATGAGCCCCTATGAACTTGTATATGGCATGGAGGCCAAGTTTCCTTCATCCCTGGGCATACCTACTATCAAATTGTTGCAAGAAATTCAAGCTGAACCAAATGACATGCAAAGAAGAGTTAATCAGACCATTCACCTTCAGCAAACCAGAGAACAAGTTTTCAACAGAGCTCAGGGTCTATAGGAAAGACTCAAGAAAATGTTTGATAAGAAGACTAAAGCAGAGGATTTCAGGGTGGGCAACAAAGTTCTAAGATGGGATGCACGAAGAGAAGATAAGGGCAAACACGCAAAATTCTATTTTTTGTGGAAAGGTCCATACATTATCAGCACTGTGCAAGGCAATAACACCTACTTTCTCAAATCTCTTGATGACAGCACAACCGAAGAAGGCCCGGCCAATGGCCGGATGTTGAAGCACTACAATGATCCTCCTGCTTGAAAAAAGGGCAGATGGTGGTTGGTTTGTACATAGTTGTGTATATCAGTTTTTGTCTTTTTAAGAGTTTATAATGCTAAAGCACGCAGAAGAAAGCAGGCGGCGCTTTACAGAAGACAACCAACTAAGGACCAAGGCATTCTAACCTGCTGTTCTTGACTTCTCACAAGGAGAAGCCATCCCCAAGTGGCGCCACTGTTAGCTTTCTGCTGCAGCAGGTTATTCATATTTCATGATTGACATTTTACAGGCCAAATATGTCGTACTTTGCATGCTGCAATGCTCCATATTTGCTTAACAGTCTCCAAACGAAGAAGGCTACTTCAAGTTCATTCAATTGCCTTCCAAATTTTGTAAATTTATCCCGGTATCGCCAATGTTTCAGTTAAAGGGAGGTCCAAACAGCTTAATCTTGGTCTCCCTAGGTTTAAATTTCCTGTTTTAGAATGTAGAGAATGCAAATCTGTCCAAACAGTTTAATCTTGGTAGATTCTTAGAT
>APFE031593908.1:178799-241046 GCA_000404065.3 Pinus taeda | reverse complement strand
AGAGCCCTCTCTAATTGCAGGTGGGCTAGAACCTGCAATCCAAAGATTGGTTTGTGGTTACCTCGGCCGTATCCCTATTAGGAGCCTAGGGACAACCTGAGTGATAACAGGCTCTAGCTAGCGGCAATTAGCTAGGAGGAAAAGAACGCGCCACTGAGAGCCTGCATCTACTAATATGGAGCTTCGAGACAAAGAATGTGGATGCTATGAACTTGGATTTCATGCTTCAAGGAAAAGAGGCAAGTGTACGCTGCAAGGAAATGAGCCAGAATGCTCAATGTGAAGGAAAATATAAGAAATGTGTCTGTTCTAAGGTGAAGTTATTAGGGTTCAAATTTAGGTTTGAGTTTCAATAGTGGGATTTGTGGAGCGTAGAGAGAATGGATTTCAGTCATTAATCTCTTAGGCCGTGTGAGCTGTTGAAAATTTGTGTAAAGCCCAAGTTCCTGACATCGTGGAGCTTGGAAGATCGAGCTGAAGTTTGGATTTAGAGTGCTAGACTACTAAATAAAAATATATCCATTCATACCCATGGATCATAGTCAGGTGTGAGGGCTCTGTGCTATTAGGAGCATTGTTCACTATGCTAGAGTTGACCGTTGTGACCCATATCAGTGTGCATGGAGTCATGGGAGAAGTGGCATGAAAACTGTGTGTTTTGTGTTTTTCTGCTTCTCTGATAATAGCAATCTACTTTGGTCCTATGGAGGTACAACCAATCCATTTCCAAAATCATACTATACGTTCCCAATGGAAGTACATTTCGATGTGTTGATATAAGCATATCATTCAACTCACTTGCACAAACTCTTACCCAAATATGAGCTCTCTTCCTAGTACCTATAGCCAACTTTGCCAACCAAGACTCTACATGCACTTCTTTTCTCAAGCCACACTTATAATTAGATCCAAGGTCAATCAAAATAGAAACAAATTGACCACAAAGCTTACCTTCCATCTCAATAATGGATGTCCAATGACCTATCTGCTTTTCTTCCACAGTTACATAAATTTGAGGAATTATGGCCCACATCCCCAACCATTTGCGCCTCTTGAGCACTGTAGATCTACTACCTACCACCATGGTACAATGGAAAATCCTTCTTGCGATGATATTTCCACATATCCAACACTGCAATGGTCCCTACCATCACCTCTATTCAACTTCTCTTAGGTTGTGACCCATATCTCTTCTCAACTGCATTTAACTTCTTATAAGGAACAACATTTTCTTTATCACCTACATCCTGAGGTATTCCATACTTTGGTGGCCACCTCCCTTTAACCTTCTCATTCCCCCTTCAAATCATCCTTATGTTAGAAAATTATATATTACAGAGCAATGGAACACATAAAATATTGCAGAAACACAAACACATAAAATGCATAAAACAAGAGAGACACAGGTATACATGGTTCACCCAATTTGGGCTATGTCCACAGAGAAACAATGAGTCCTTCCTTTTATATTATCCACCAAAATGAAGAGATAAAACCTACAACAGATCCGTTGTAATTCCCTCTTCACTCCCACACAATCCCCTCTCTCTTTCTTGCCCAGAATAAACATATACATAGTCGCAATACAATTCCCTGATATATAGCAAGGGGTTGCCTTCTAGGGAAAAAAACTGTAAATTAAACATAACTTCTACTATTAGATCATCCATCTAATGAACAAATCAGATTGACTACGAAATTACAATATTCTACAAGGAAATTTTACATCTATTTTTAGCTTTGGGGACGCTGCCCCCGAACCCCTACCAGAGGGGGGGGTTATAAAAATTACCACCACCCCCTGCAAGTGAAAAACCGGGTGGCATTTCCACCCCATTATGAACTGGGGTCCAATGCGGTGACACCTCTAAATAAAGAATATAATCAAGCTCCACACCCAACAATTTAGGCTTAACTTTAGAGATTGAATACTCATAAAAATGCTTTAGTTTTCTTATGGATTCCTCCAATGATTGTGGCTCGTCAAAATCAATCTGGTCTCTATATGCTGTTGGCAACACACTGATGAATTGTTAAATCTTTTCTTTCCCATCCTTGAGGTAAGGCACATACCTCAATGGCTCCAGGAACCTGCTAGTGTACTCATCATCTGTCATAAAACCCATATACAACTCATAAAACTAATCCTTATCTATGTCATCATAATACCTCTCAGATATGTAGTTCTTATTGAAGAGTCTCTTAAACTCATCCTAAATCAAATCTTCTTCTCAAACACCTTTGACATTCTTCACATCTTCCCACCAAATGTCTTCTTTCCCTTTATGATTGAATGTGGCTATTTTGGCTTTCATATTCTCTGAATAGTTATGCAATCTAAATAATTTATTCATCCCAAGAAACCATTCCTCTACATCTTCTTACTTCTTCAGATCTACATCAAATGTAGGCGACTTGACTTTTTTGAAATCTTCAAGAAAGTACTCACTCCTCCTATAAGGATGATGGCGGTTATGATGATGATGTCTCCTATACGAGGAACTAGAATGAAACCCATACATACCAATCCTCTTGTTCGGTGTATCCAATGATCTGCCACCTTTGACTGTATCTCCTTTATCCAACCTGTATTCTGACCTAGACCTCTTACCATAGGCTCCAATAGTTTTCTCTTCCTGCTCTAGACTAATCCTCAACTTTCCCCGTCTCTACAAGTCTGACAAAATCTGAAGGATGACTTCATTGACCTCTACCTTCTTTTCCTTAGCTCTTGCAAGCCTTTCATGTGCCTCAACCATCTTGCCATTATCTGCATTGAAAATTCTAATCTCTTCCCTCAAAATCCTCAATGTGTCTACTATATTAGGAGAATACTCATCTCCTTTCTGCCCAAATGATTTGTAGGGCGATTCACATGAAATTAGTCTACCATTTTTCTCATCATATTTTATTCTCTTCTTCCTACAAGTATACCATGTTATATAAACCAAGTAGAAACCATAATCAAAATTATACCTCAATGACGTTCAGGGGAGGTTTATCTCATCTACAAAATCAATCCACATTAGCATGATACATGTATAATAATGATAATAACATATAAACATCATGCATGAAAATACCAAATGCATACCATGGCCTCATGCATGACAACCGTAGCCATGAAAATGCATGCATAACCACATGCATCTAGCCCATTAGGTCCAAGTGTTTGAACCATGCTCTTATACCACTCTATAACAATCTCCTTCTGTATCTACCCACTTTCAACAGATTTCCCAGGGTAAAAATGAGTTGAGGGCTACTATGACATGACTCAACATCCTAGATGAACTTAAGGAAATGTAGTTTTCATAACAAGACCTTACTGACTTCCTTAGGTGCTATAGGAACCCCAAGAACTAACCAACCATTCCAAGTGTCCAACCCTTGAGATAACATTTTTTTCAGTGATCTAGACCCCCGGTCACTCCCATGAAAAGGTATCCAAGAGTCTATAAGCCTCTAGTCTCTACCATGGGCCTACTTCTGAGTGACAGTAGTCTCTTTTAGGAATTTTTGCGTCAACGAATATGAGATTTAAGCCACCTTTTTAGGGATAGGATCCAGACCCCTAGCCACAACTTAATGAAACTCCTAGAAATGATATATAACATAGAGACAAAACATATAACACAAAACTTAATCAAAGACTTGACCTAGCCCAGTTTAACCATGAAAATCATTTCATTAAACACATGATGAACATGCAACCTGTTAGGTTCCTATACCAATAGGTTTCATTTTTCATGATTGACAGTGGAAGTGCTAAATATGTTCATCCCTGCATGCTGCAGAGGTTCCATATTTTGTATACAGGAAAAGAAAATTAAAAAATGAAAAGATGGTATGCCTTAAAAGAATAATCAAAGGGCAAGAATATCATTTGGTCAGCAAAAATAGTGAAAATGAACCCCAAACCAAAGACTAGGAAAGTGGCAAATCAAAATGTCACTATTATCTTATTTTGCAAGTTCACCATGTGGAGGTACTGCTGCTTATTACATTTGATGGATGGCCCAACAGTTCAATCTGGACCATGCCATGTTTGAATTGCTGTTGTAGAATAGAGAAAGAATATCTGTCCAAACAGTTCAAGCTTGGCAGATGAGTAGACAGGTACAAAATTTAAGGAGCGCAACTGCTTAATTTGGGCCCTTGGAAGAGATAAGGGTACATTTATATAGGAGGGCAGTCAAGAGAAAAAGAGGACAATCAGGGTTTGCCAGTTCAAGTGCACCCAATCCAAAGGAAGAAAAAATATTAGGTGTATTAGGCTGGATAGGCAGTTTGAGGTTGCAGAAGCAAGTTGGTAATCACTTGTGGTCTTGTCAAGGAGGACTCATCTCATTTATGAATTGGCACCATGACAGTTATTTGGTGGTGCAACAGTGGAAGCATGACTACTTCCCCTCTCATTCCCCCATAAATCATTCATTAACATCCCCTCAAGGACCTTGGGATTTGCCCAAAAAAGTCCAAGTTTCACTCCATTTTTATTAAAAACAAAGTTGACATTTGAGTTGACTTAGTAAAAAGAAGCCACATTTCTTGTGTAAAAATGGTCATTCCATACTCTTTCATCTCCTTAACATTTTTCCATTCATTCCCATCCCATAAAACTCATATTAACATCTAACCCTATTGTATAGCTCCCTAAATCAATTCCCCACCCCTATTCTACAAAAACCTATATTAAGACCCAAAAAATCTAATATATCCCCTCCAATTGGAAATTATAGCCATATAACATGAGTTCGGGAAATACTAGGTCCATTTGGGGCCTTAGTATTAGCCCTTCCGCGTCAAAAAACTTAGGGTTAATCTAACCTTTGGTTAGGTTAATAACTATTTTCAACCCCCCCACACAACAACTTTACCACATTAACCCCACACTTTATTGTATTTTGGGTTTCATTGATATTTGATCAATGAATAACCATGACCCCGAGTGCATATAAACCTATAACCTAAGGTATAAACCCACCCGAAACCATGCAAAAATTGAAGTTTATTATATGCGCTATTTTGCTAAACTCTGGTCGCATCTCCCTCCCGTCCACCGTCGGATCACCCTCCACAGATCCGACGGTCTTCATCGATATCGGGTGCCCCTCTGTAGCGGTACGTTACCACCTGATGGCCGACGGTTTCATCGTCATACAGCGGGACACTTATCCCTCTCCTATTGCATCGGGCTGCCTCTGCCACTTACCGCTCCCGTACCAAAGGCGGTCCGATGGAAACCACTTACCGCCCTCCCCTTTGCCTATGTCACCGCATGATGTTGCGTCCACGTCGCCTGCCACTGCACTGTACTTGCACCATGTTAGCTGATGATGTCACCACGCTGCCACTGTGTCATATTCCACGTCATCACATACGTCAGCTGCCACGTCATCCACCATACCCACTACATGACAAAAAGGACGTCATGATGACATCATCCTGGAAAAACACAAAAAGTGCCAAAAGGTCCAAAATTGGTTAAAAAGTCGTGAAAATGACTATTTTCTACCTATTTCTATTTGTTGCCTCCGCAAAGAACGTGCATGCGCTTTCACTATTGAATTACTTCCAGAGCTTATACTGTCACCAACCTGCCAACTCAACTCCACAGCTCAACTCCGCAGCCCAAGCTGTGCTTGCTAACCATCCTCAGTGCCCTGGACACAAGTATTTATCCATTTTCCAGCTTGAAAGCCCTATTTCTCAAGTTCTCTATTTAAATTGCTGAAAGAACCATGGGTTTGCTTCCAAACGAGCTCATACCGATCGCTCACTGACCTGCATACACCATTTGAGCTGTTAATTCACCACAAGCCTGTAAATTTGAACTCATTTCCTCTGCAAACGAGCCACCCCAAGAACACACTGTGCATCCATATACGCCCACAGAGACTGCAAAAATTGCTCAATTATTGAGTTAAAATACTCCAGCGCCCTATTTCTGTTGATTGTAACCTGTTTCCTAAAGGGGAATCCTTAGTTTCCCTTTCCCTTTGCAAACTTGTGCCCCTTCGGGCAAAATTCAATTCTATTTTCTTGGTATTGTGTCCACAGAGCTTGCAATTTCAACCAATTTATGTAAAAAAACCCAGTTAAGTGCTACAAATTTGTTGTTTTACCATAAGCTCTATACAGTGAGGTTGGTTTGAAATAAAAAATCAGTTTTCATACTCCTGATAATAGTCTCAGAGCTTAAATTCTACTTCCTATTGCTGTTCACACCTATATTACAGTCAATACCAGTAGTATAAGATATGGAGACTCCAGTAGCCCTGAACATTGCTCCTTTGAATGCTCCACACATGGATTTGGAATGGCTACCTTTGGCAGACAGAGACTTCTAGATTAAGGATATGATGGGCCTTAATTCTCACCTCAAAATTGTGTGCCAATTTAGAAATAACCACAGAAATAACACAGATATTCTAGGAATTTGGCAATCCAGTATGCCCATCTATTACCTCCCATCAGTCAATGTGTTTCCTGATTTCATTCATCTATGTCATGCAAACTATGACCCCACTCTGAGAGAAATGCTCAGTCCAGATGGATCTGTGCTGTTCTATATCACTCCTCAATCCATAAACGAAATGCTGAACTTTGAGACTCCTCAGCCTCTGGTTCCCCTTACAATGAAACTCTTGCTTGATCAAGGTGCAAAGCTCTCTAGGGCAGAAATATCAAGAGTTAGTAAGATGTTTATGGATCCACAGTGCCAGTACGATCATCCTCCTCCCTATCATTAGGCCTCATTTAATGAAACAGGCAAGCTCATGGTAGATATGATTTCCTACATTCTAGGATGCAAAATAGGAGAATTTGTGGATGAGACTGTATTTCTGCTCTTAACCATATTCACTCCAGGGAAGCCCCCTGTTGTCATGTCTGACTATGCCACCTTTATAGCAAACAAAATACATGAACAATTCATGATGATGGAGAGAGAAAGTGTGTTTAAATACACCTCCTACATTTACCATCTGCTGCTGTACTATCACCTAGATAGTTTCAAGGTTCCTCTTAGGAGATTAGACTCAAAAGGAGAGAGGAGATCTGTCATCTATTGGACCTCAGTTTTCCATGAAGTCCACTATTCTCCATACACATATTGTGAGTTTATTGACCTGTTCATATACCCAGCCACCTGCCTACTAATGGTGACTCCTCCTACCAGACTCACCGCTGAAATGCAAAGAATCTTACATCTTTCAAAGGGCTAAAACATTGGTGATTGGTACTTCTACCAAAACCACACAGTGATCAGAATTTATGGGTGTGAGTTGTCCCCCTATAAGCTGCCAAGATATGTCCCCATGAGACTTTTTACCTTGGAGTTTTTCAGGCAGTTCAGTAATGTAGACTTGACTCATTTCCATGGGAAAAACAAGAAAGCACAGCTTAAAATCAGACATCAATTGGGTCCCTTTGTTTTTAACAAAAGGGAAGAAGCATGGAAAGATGTAGACAATATGCTGAGACAAGAACTCATGTTGAAACAAAGATTCTACTAGGCACCATATGACCCTGAACATTTCATAAGCCTTAGAAGAATCAAACACAGGCTTTCAGGATATGTTCACCAGCCAATCCCCTACATTGAACAATATGCCAATCAACAAGAAAGGGTAGAGGGCACATTAGATGATGAAGAGCTTACTAAAGAGGAAAACTTAGAGAAAGACATGAAAGAAATTGAGAAAAGAATTGACCTGGATTATGTTGCACAGGTCACCTTCAGACAGCCTCAACCGGTTGGAGCAAGCACATCAACGGCTACATCTTCACGGCGTCCAGATAAAAAACCATTTTACCTGCAGGAAAGGGCAAGGACATTGAGCACTCAGAACAGCAAAGCACAATGGAAGAACAACCATCATCAACTCAGGAAAAGGGCTAAGAACAAAACCCTGCAACACAAACAAAGGCACCTGAAATCCCTGTGCTGCAAACTCCTCATAATGAGGAAAGAGGTAAAAAGAGGGACAGAATAGAGGGCACACCAATAGGGCATCCACAAACTAGCAAGGGGAAAAAGACAGAGGCTAAACCCCTATGCCAAGGAGGAAATAACAGAAGAAACCATGGGAAATATCAGGGGTGAGGGGACTTCTGAACAGCAGATCCCTCCTGTTTTGGAAACATCGACCAGCTCCTTTCAACAGGAGCAATAGAGACAACCAGGAGGGGAGGTTTCATCCTCCAAATAGTAGACTAGGCAAGGCTCGGATATCAAATGAGCATTCACAAAGATCAAAGCTAGAAACGAAGCAATAAGGTTTCAACTTTACAATCAGTTGATGAGAATCGCACCAACAAATCAACAAAGGCTGATGGCAGCATATGACATGCAAGAAGGGAAGATGACTCTCAGTCACTTCCAACCTACTACATAGCAGCCACAGTCAGCTGCAGACTACATCAGAACCAATCTGGAGGTCCTAGAAAAAGACATACATCCAATTGACCAGATTGAGTTACATAAGCAGGCTGAAGAAATGGTTTATTCCACATTAGCAGACAAGGCTCTAATGGCCCATAGATTGCAGAACTCTCTATACAATACTTCTGCCTAGTTAGAGCTGGAAAAAGCTTCATCATTGGCCAAGGATAACAGGATAAAATCCTTGGAAGAGATCATTATAGAGTTGGGACATGATCCCAAAGATCCCAAAGGCACACAGGACTTAATCAGAAAAAATGAGGAAGACATAGCAGCACTGAGAAAACAAATGAAGCTGCCAGCTACCATACATCCTCAAACTGCAGAAGTGGCGCAACAACAGGAAGTAGAGGATGTGGTTAGTCTACTTATGAGGATGAATCAAAGGATATTGGACACAGAGAAAGCATTGGAAGAGGCTCAACAAGGGAAACAACCAGAGTTGGCCCCTCAACCATCCCAAACAGCTCCAATAATTATAGCTCCTCCAATAACAGTGACTACAGCAGCACCTCCCCCAGATTCAACTTCAGCAGCAGGTGCCTCAACTTCAGCAGCAACTACAGTAGCAACAGTACAAGAGGCTAGCTTGAGCATGGAGGCCATGATGCAAGAAATCAAGGCTCTAGAATTACAAATGGTAGAAATGAAGGAGACCAAGGAAAAGCTAGCCAAGATTGAGGCTAGTTATGATAAATCAAAGATGACAGTTGCTGAGAAGACCAGGGAAGTAAAGGCCCTAGAAAACAAGATAAATGCCTTGGAGAAAGACCTCACTCTCCATAGAACCCTGACCGAGATAAAAACAATTTTGTGGAATAAAATTAGGCAAGCTCTTGCTAATCAATGGATAACAATACAAACCATTTTTGACCAAATAGAATTAATGGCTGTAGCTCAGTATGAAAGTCATAAGGCTAGAACATTATTGGTAGATAAGCCTGAGCAAGCCAATCAATTGATTCACTTTTTGAATACTCGTACTGGTGACCAGCTGGCAGCACTGAACATCCAAAATAGGACAGAGACTATTGTAAGAGTCAAGAAGGTGCTGACCATGAGAAATTTTGTCCAAACCATAGAAAGAAAATGCCAAGAAATGCAGATAGAGGTAAATGCCTTTAGATAGAGGCTTTCAAATTTACAAACCAAAGGTTTACCCAGCCTAGTCACTAGCACTGGAAGGCTGCTAAAACAGGAACAATATGCAAACAGACTGAGTACCTATGTGCAAAATCAAATCACAGCATCGTCAAGCAGCACAGAAGAAGCAACCCCTCCCACAAGGCAGATTTTATATGATAAACTGGAAGATTTGTTTTACATAGAGCATGAGATAGCACATCTTTTTATAGTTTAGCCGAATTATTACACATACACTGAAGCTGATGAAATATTATTCAAATTAAGAAAACATCAACTACCAACAAAGGAATGGTGGCAAAGCCTACTTGGGATTCTGAAGTAATTTTAATTCTCTTCCTGTACATTGTCTGCACAACATGCAAGTTGCATTATATGGCTCGGCTACCAAAAAATCAAACTGACAGTGGGTGAAATTCACGCTAAAATATTCAAAAGCGCAGACCAGGTGGCACAGGATAGAACAATAGGACAACACATCAAGGAAGCGGTCACCCATCGACTGCGAGAGTCAAAGGTCAATAGCACACAGGACACCTGCTACAGCTAGTAAAGAGCTTTTAATTTCTCAGTTAATGCTGCGTGGTTTTTTCCACAAATAGTGATTGATCATGCCAGAGTAGATGGATACATTTATGTCTAGATATTTCCCTATGGGATATTTTGTAAAACTCCTATATATACTTGTCAAAGAGATGTATTATTGTTGGCTAGTGAATATCATTCTTGATTTGCGTTGTATATTTTTGAGAGCTCTTCAGAAATAAAATTGTTGGAATGCTTTGCTGGTGAACTGACTAAGTGTGGAATCGATGGCAAAAGAATAGATTACATAATTCTCATATTAATGCATGGATCCATAAGTCTTCTTAACTCTTATGTTATTGTATTTGTCTTTATTTATCATCTAAATATCATGTTCTAAGTTACAGGAAAGAAGGATAACCCAGAACTTACTTCACTGTACTCTGTGTTCAATTCCTGTAATTTTTTAATGTTTTCTACAGGACTAGCATAGGCAAGAATTCTTAATTTCTCTTGTCTCCCTGGTTCTTTCACTCTAAATATAATCAAGGAATTCTTGAATGCTCCTTGATAATGTTTATGCAACTTCTCTCTGTTAATAGTATGAAATATTCTTCACTACCTTTCATTCTTTGACTTCACTCCATCTTATTTCATTTTCAAAATTGTTTTGTGTTTAATTATCCTGCTCTGTAGTATTATCATTGCCAAAGAAACCATGCTTGGAAGTTTATTGACTTGGACTCCATCAACCCAATGGTATGAACTTTTCTCAACTTGCTGCCCTGCTCTATTGAATGTCACCTTCCAAACATTAAACAAAACTTGTGTCTTATAACTAGCCTAAAATACAAACAAACAAAGCTAAATTACAAAGAGAGAGCCCTCTCTGGTTGCGGGAAGGCTAGGACCTGCAACTAAAAGGTTGGTTAGTGGTTACCTTGGCCGTATTCCCTACAGGAAGCAGGGAACAACCTGAGTGATAACACAACCTACGAGTCATGAACGCAGATATGAACATAGAGATCTGAAACTTATCTAAGGTTTACTAAGAAGGACTAATCCCCTCTCACAATAACTGTTATAATACCAATTAGTTCATGCAATTGTTAACCATTCATTTATCAATCAAACATGATAAGAACCATAACTTGGATCTGTCATAAAACCATGCTTATAACCAACATATAGCTAGATAAATAACAAGGGTAGAAAAACCATTAAAGACAGATAATAACAAGTATAATTACTCATAAAATACGAGAGAAACTTAGCTCTTATTGAAATATGAAAAAGCCAACCAAGTTAAGGACTTCCATGTACCACCCAACCATAGATTGGGCTGAACTAAATCTTTATTTCAGCCAATTAACCCCGTGCCATATTTCAAGCATGAATGTGGGATCTCATGGGATAAACCAATCCATAAATAACCAAGGGAATCCAGAAGTTAAACCACCTCCACCCTCACAATATCGTGATCTCACCTAAACCGATCTTGAGATCACAAAACCGAACCAAGCTTGGATGCCTCAATATTCCTTCACCATCGCTTGAGGAATTTTCCCATATCCACTCACCTGTTAAGGGCTTCTCGAAGAAAATCATCTCCATCCCTAACCCTTGGGATTTTCTTGAGATTGCCTCACCCAAATCCAAAGCCACTTCCAAAACCTAACAAATTCCATACCAATGATAACAACTAAACCACATACACACATGCATATACCATGCATGCCAAAATGAGCTAGGAAATCATACATGCAACATGTGACTTGCAAGTATTCCTGCTGAAGCCGCTTGATCCAACCTTTCCTTATTGGATCCTTGCTTTCCTTATCCCCTTGGTGCTCTTCACCTATCTGAAACCAATTCCGCAGTTGAACTTGTTAGCACTCTATAATTTTCCGAGGCTGCAGAAGAAAATAACAAAGGTAACCACAAACCTACTTTGGAAGTTGGGATCTAGTCCTGCCAACTATAGAGGGGGCTCTCTATATAATATTTAACTTATTTGTATTAAATATTAGGCTAGTTATGATTGTTCAAAGTTTGGTTTTAAATTGATTGGTTGATTAAGTACCTAAATATTCCATTGGGCTATGGAGTCTATAGTTTAAAGGGGGTATGTTTCAGCTTTTAGAAAGGAGTTTCACAGGGAAAGGTAGCTATGATAACTGGATCCTTTATATTTAAGTGAAATCGAATGAAAGAAAAGATGTAAGTTCAATATAAGTTAAAGAGAAATTAAGAATTCCTTAACATGATATCAAAAGGAAACATAGAAATTATTTTCAACCAGAAGCAGAGTGTATTTTTCAACAAATTTTGTTCGTCAATTTTCTGTAAAATAATTTAGATTCGAAAAACACAAGTATGGAAACAAAGTAGTAAAACATTAACTGTGTAAGAAGCACATCACTAGATAATTAACAAATGAATCCTGTGAATAATGTCCTCTTTTTCATTGATCAACCCATCAAAAAGAAAATATTACAATAACATTATGGAATGCAAAAATCCGCATAGTAATCAACCCTTGATACTTCTAAAAGAGAAGTATTTATAAGATATTTACAAAATATATTGTTAAAGCCATCTAGGATGTATTTAGGAATTCCTAAACTAAATATATCTAATTTATTACAAATATTTAGTAAATTTCGAACTGTTTGTAGTGCTGGCACTAAATTTGTGGAACCACTGTCTGTCTAGCCTTTTGAATTATACTATGTTGTTGATGTTGAGCTCCATGATTGATTCTACTGCTTACTCTAGTAATTCACATAATTTATCCCAACGCTACTCACTTGAGATAGTTGTCTTCAGTAACTTTCTGTAAAATTCGTCGACCTTAGTGTATTTAGAAAAGGTCGGTTTGGAAATGAATAAGTGTTTCATTTCATACTAAATGTCCAGGTCATATGATAACGCTTCTAAGAAATCTTTTCTTGTCATGCCGATTCTTCCACCTATAACCTTCAAACTTTCTTTGGCTTGGTCATTACTTTCTCATTGTAATTAGACCACGTACTGAGCTTATCATTAATTACCAATAAATTAGGAAGTCCCTTTTTGTAGAGAGGCTCTATCTTTTTAAAGTATCTCTGTACAACAGTGTCTAGAATCTAACACTTTTCTTCAAGCTGCCTCACCAAATTTCTCTTAGTCATCACATTCTTGACTTCCAATATTGTTTCCGTTCTATCTTTAATCTCCAACTCTTCTAATTCCTGTTTGTTTAGAGTTTAGGAACTTGATGAGCTCGGTAGCTTCACTGGGTTTGTCACCCAACTGTTTTCTGACTTGTTCAATGACTTCATTAGACCCTTCGATCAATTCATGTTGCTCAAATATGATTTGTATTAAAGGCTAGATGTTTATCATATCTTCATTGATCTATTTTTAAATATTTTCTTTGACTTGGGCCAAGGTATTACCCATGGAAATATCATTTTCCATTTGTTGCAATCTCTAGGACAATGTTTGGGATTTGTGTACCTATGTTAGGAGAGCATTCTCAAATCTTGTTTTCTGCTCAATTAAGGTCTTCAACTCCTGTCTTAGTTTCTTTATTTCTTCTCCATGTATAGACATGTTCTCTAGGGATTGGGCCAATTGAATTGGATCATCGCAGTTGAAGAAGGAGATACTATAGAAGCGGATGCTCCTACTATTGTAGCTACTGTAGGAATACCTGTTTGAAGTAGGGATGCAATTGGTACTGCATCAAGAGGAACCACTGCTAGTTGAGAGATCTGCTCCTTCTCCTTGATTATCTTATCCATCTCTACTTCCATATCCTTGATTTGCGTGCTCTGTTCCACCAGTAGCTTCAACATTTCTTCTTTCTGTAACTTTGTCTCTTCTAACTCCTTTTCTTGTGGATCTTCAGTTGCAGTGATCAGAATCTGGATTAGGGGAAATTTTTTCTTAAAAATCAAAGTGCTAATAATTGCTCAAAACCTAAACAACTGTGTCTGTCTCGGTGATAAAATCCCAATGCAACTCATTTCACTCAAAATGGAGCTCATATGAGAAAGATAGAGACTTCTGTCTGTTTTGTCAAATAAGCAAAATTTTGGGTACAGGGCTGACTAGGATGTTGACTAGGCATCTATACAACCTAGTTAGCAAAAAGAATATTCCAAAGAATATTCCTTTGAAAATTCTTAGAATATTCCCACAGGTGGCCCAATCAGATAGTGACAAGTGTTGGCATATTATTGGTTAAGTGCATTTGAGGTGGACCAATGATAGGCTGACACGTGGCAAGCCTAGAGACCGCCACGTGCCCTCTCAAAGGTCAGGTAAAATGTTATTTGGGAGGCCGATGGAGTTGAACCCACGAACTCACCCGCATAAGCCCCACACTCCACCACTATTCCACATCCGTCGGTGTTATAGACATTTTTGGGCACTTCAACCCCAATCACAAATGTCCATAAACTGAGGGCTCTTAAGTCCCTAAAAGGGTTGCTTCACTACCTAAAGGAACAAGGTCAACTAATTACATCATCTCCCAGAAGTTCTCCACTGAAAACTGTTCATAAATGGTCAAAACTGGACCATACTGAAAGCTCCATGCATAGGGTGCGATGCATATCACCTTCCCAATGTACAGGGTGCGATGCATACTATTTGGCTCCTCTGTAGGGTGCGATGGTTGGGAATGGACAAATGGTACAAAATGTGAGGTGGAAGATCATGGAATCTTCTAGAAGCTTCCCCTCTGACACTTGCCACTCCATTTTCGACCAGGGATGAGTAAGAGATATTCATTCCCCAAGTGGAAGCAGGAACTATCAGAGAGAAGAAACTAATCAAGAAAAAGATGACTCACCTCTCTGTAATCATCTATATATGGATCCCTCTTCACAGAGATCCAGAGGCTAGAATTTTGTAACTTATAGAGAAGTGTTGTTGGTATTCTGGTGTACATTCACAATGTTAGGTGATTTTGCTTTGCTTGGGGTGAAGAAGGGCTTCTTAGCTGGAGGATGATGCTGGGTCAGATCTGCTCATGGTTGTAATCCTCCTGCTACTTTTTATCTGAATAAAGCTATTCTTGATTCCTTCCATATTCTTGTGTACTTTTTTATATATGCTTGTATATGGTTAATTCACATCTGATCCTGCATTATTTATGAACTTAGATCTTATTTTCTTGCATAGTAGTATGTTGTTGTGATTCTACAGGTCCTTTTGAAGTTGAGCAGATAGAGAGCGAGTGGCAAAACTCTATCAAGAAGGAGAGGGAATCAAGCGCAAGACTCAGGTTGGCCCTCTTGGTTCTCCTCTCATCTATTTTCATAAAAGGAATCAATAGTAGACTTTGATTGTTTGTTTCTAAGATAGCCACCCATCTTAGTGGGAATAGCAGCATCCGTTGTGGACACTATTCCCGTATAACAAAATGGCAACTCCGCTGGGGAACGACTAGATTACTTGTTAGCCTATCTATCCTTGTTTCTTTTATAAACATACAGACGGAGCCTGAAGTCAAGCCAGCTAGCCTTTGAACTTCATTTGTCATACAAATGCAAAGTAGATCAATGTTGCTTCAGTCAATCTCCGGGTTTTGTTTATGAATTAAACAATAGATCTGCAAGCAATCTAATTGCCTTAAGTGGTGGCTCTAGTAACCTCTTAGATCACCCCTATGTTTTTACATACATTGATCTGTACTTATTCAGCTTAAACACCTGAACTAAATTGCACTGTGAGTGAAATCTTGTTCAAAGTCTCGCACTGTAACCATCGTACCCTACCTTCAAGGCAGCCTGTATGCATCGCACTTCCCGAATGGAGTAGGTGCACTGCATACTGAGTTCACTGTGTAACAAGTGCGATGGTCAGGGAGGATTGAATTTGCCCTCTGACTGTGGATTTTTCTCACTGTTTTTAGTCTTATTCAAGAGTTTTTGTTGTCTATAGTTAGTTTACTTCTGTGAATACCCCCTTCTCTTGCATTATTCCACCTCCTTAGTGCAAAGAACTATAAACGTTTTTTATGTATTGTGCGTCATTTTAGTTATCTTTTGCAAAAAGTAGCATAGTCAAACTGTCGTCTCTAGATCTGAAAGTGTCATAGCTGTCGTTTTCAGTTTTAGGAAGCAATTCAATTGTTTTAGATAGTTGATTATACATTTACTGTTGCATAATATTTGCATTACTAGTTTTAGAGTGTCGAAAAGCAATTTCCATTTCAAAATCGCAAAGTGTCTCTCTTGCTTTCACTTCATTTTGAAAAACAATTTGTTGAGTACAGTCGCTTTAAAAGTAATTCAGTTTTGCACATAGCTTTCTTAGCGTCATTGACACATTAAGAGAGCTGAAAACCAATACATGCATGTGCATTTGCATTTTTAATGCTTGGCTTGATTTAGGACTGTGCATATTAGCATGTGCTCTGTGCTCTGTGAAGTAAAGATGCTTGACTTTCTTCCCTTTAGTAGCTAGGATTTTCATTGCTGAAAGAAGATAAAACGTCTGTTTATCATCTTAGACTGCATTTATGAATTATACATACATTACGTGGTGAACCTAAAAGGCAAACTGCTAAGCAAGATCAACATAAAATAAATCTCAATGAATCTAACAATGCTTTGGAACTTAATGCAACATCTAGAGGTCTAGGCTAGAGACTTATTCCGACATCATAAAGCCTGGTAACTATTGCTTTCAGTGCTGGTTGGGTGATTCCTCCACTCTGAGATGATAAGTGCCAGTACGGACTTGTGCTCCCATGTACTGTCGAGTATATATTGGGAGACCACAATATGCTTCATCCTTTATCCATAGGAAGCCGTATCTGTCGCCCTATCGATTGCAATGCACCGAACACAGCATTTGGGAAGATTGACTGTCGTACCGTAAAAAGTATTCTGCAGTTTTGCGATTGGTTTGGTAATCCTCTCTACCTAGATCTCTGAAGAAGTCCATTTTTCTCCTTTTCAAACTCCTTAAAGGAAAAGGTCGTCTAAGCACTTGTCACTTTAGGCTCAATAAACATTGAAGGCGACTAGAGTCATCTTTTGTTTTTTCTCGACTCTTTAAAATTGAAAAAACAAGTTGTGTCCAAGCGTCTAAAAATTTATTTTAATCAGAATAACATCATAAATTCCTCCATTGATCTTTAGGTTGAGAAAATGGAGTCTACCAACCAAGGATTTCCCCTTGAAGGAAATCCTAGTCCCCTCTCCTCTTGGGGAGATGTTGGTCCACCCCATATGGCCACTTTTTCACTTCTAGGATTGACAATTGGTTTGCCTGTCTAGCTTTTCTCTACCTCTGTCGTTCAGAATCCAGTAATTCCTGAAGAGTCTAATCAGCAACTAAATGAAACTAGACTTTCCTCCTCCCTCTTCGCTTGATAAAGCCGATAAAGCTGAAAATCAAGTAACTGAGAAGAAGAAGAAGAAGCAAAAAGAGAAAAAGGAAAAGAAGAAAAATGAACCAAAATCGAAAGGGAGAAACCAAGAGTTGTCTAGCAAAAATCCTCACATGGCAGAGTCAAAACCTAAATCTCCTTGTGTCATTTGCAATGGAGACCACTATCACCGAGATTGTCCCTGCATCCCTCGGATCTTAAGGGACTGGTCTCCTCCTTTGCACAATCCGGTAGCATCAACCTCTGGCGATCATGTTGAATGCTCACCATCAACCAATGAAATTGAAGCCCATGGACAAAGAAGGAATCCTAAACTTCCTTGTAAGTTGTGTGAAGGCAGTCATGCCATCCACCGTTGTCCCTTCCTTGACAAGGCCAAAAGAGTTTTGGATGATCGTCCAATTTCACCGCTACGACTTCCTCCTGGATATAAAAAACTCTTGCCAAGTCCTCCACCGGTTGAAAATACGACAGGCCCGTCATTGTGGTTGAACGAAGCATCTACCATTGAAAATGAACGCTCTAAATCCATACCAAACAAAAGTCAAAGGGTCGATACGGAAATTGACCCGGTCTTGCCTTCGGAGTGTTCATCTTCGAATGATACCGTCACTGAAGAGAAAGAGAACAACACCATTCAAATTCTTTTCATCGACACAGACTCCGATGAGCATGGGGGAAGTCCTCCCATTCCTTTATTGGAGGAAGGAAATTCATCAGAGTCATGGCCATCTATTCGGTCCCACCACCAAGCAACCTAGTTGTTTCCTTCAACTGGAATCTACTAGGCAGACCCTATTTACCAGCTAGTGTACCATTCAGAATCATTGTACAAGCTTACAAAATGGTCATGGTTGGTACCATCATTGATGAAGGGGCTTCTCTGAGTATCCTTTCCTCAACTTCTTGGAAAGCGCTTGGTTCGCCATCGCTTTTTCCTGAAATGAGAAATCTAACAAGCTTCGACAAGGGAACCGGTCAACCTTTAGGGATTCTTCCAAATGTGCCCATTACTTTGAGAAGGAAAACTATTCACGTGAATGTTATGGTAGTTCAGGGACCTTATATTATAATCTACTCCTTGGACGCGACTATATTTATTGCATGGGAGCCATCGTCTCCTCAGTCTTTAGAGTAATGTGTTTTCCGCACGAAGGCAGAATGGTCAAGCTCGTGGGCCAAATGTCATTCCCCAGATCACACATTGCAAATAGTCAAATGCCATCCCTAAATGGTCTTTTCACGCAAGAAATGTCTCATCGATCTCTAGTCCATCCACTTGATGAGCGCGAGTGATTCAAGAAGGTGTGATTGAAACCCAGGGGGCATGCACCCTGGTCTATTTCGGCAGGAAAACCTTAAGTATAGAGTGGATTTCTGCAAGGGATATATGACTAGTCTAGCGAACCTGTCCTCACAGGAAAATGGGAACAGACTCGAATAAGATACCTTCGTTAAAGTTATGTGAGTGGAATGTGTCTGCGTCATTCACCTTTGTCTGTTTCGATAGACATCACCGAGGAAGCATTTTATCTGCTATGCGGATAGAAATTTCTTGGTAACCTGGAAATTTTTCGCTATACTTGGGGGCATGCAAACCTTTCCGCATGCAAGCGAAGAGCGGCTATTTATTTTTTAAATTTTTAGGACCTCTAACCCTTTAAACCGGTAAGACTAGTCATTTCCTAACTTGCATAAAGAAAGGATCCGTGGTGTTAGTGTCAGTCTTTGTAGCCTTCCTCCAGTGATCAAACATGCTCTTACAAGTGATTTTAAGGTGTCAAAATCAAATTTTGTCATTTCAGTGAGTCTTCAAGCAAAATTCGATCACTAAGCATTAGGTCTAAGGTTTGATTTCACTCCTTTCAAAGTTGCCAAATGTCAATCTATGTCACTATCTAGCTGATTCTATCATCATGCAGAGGGTTTTCATCATCATGTCAGGTTCCATTGGGTCATTTTACACCTTGTTCATGCCTCAGTTGTGCCTAGGCAAGGTTCATTTCCCTCTCCTAGGGTTTTGAAGGCAATTTCTCTTGAATGGTCAAATCATTAGCAAAATTTGTATCCTGATGTTCATACACCTTCCCCTATCATTAATGTACCTTATTAAATACTTCCCATCACTGAGATCCCCTAAATTCCTCATGTTTGCACAAACCTTAGTTTCTTGCCACAACTTGGCAATTTTCTAGGCTAGGTCTGTGTTTTTCCCTTTTGGACCCCTTCCCCTCACTCAATCTCTTAGATTCCACTTTCCCCTACTTCCTAACATCCCTCTCTACTTCCAAAAATTTCCCCAAGAATTTAGAAGCCCCTTATCCCCTTCATTTCACTTCATTTCGACAAAATTCCTTGTTTCACACATCGGGACAAGTTTCACTCAAAAGATGTTTCAGAGCAATAAAAGATGAATTTTGAAAAATTGAGAGATATTTTAGTCCAAAATAGGCCAAGGAAGAAAAACCTCCTTCACGTTTTACACAGGTGTCATGGTTTTAGAGAAATGTCAAATATACAATCACCTCGGGAGAATTGATGCACCTCTGAAGTGACCTTGGTAAAATCAAGTTTTCTCCTCGCTTGGTTGGCCAAATAACTTTCGTGATGAGTCAAAGGATACCTAGACAAAACTATATTTCCAATGAGCTATCATGAGCTCAATTTGGAGTTGAGTAAGGCGTTCACAAGTTGACTGCAACAGCACTCTGCCTTGAGGCAGCCTCATTTGGCCCATTTTGACCAGTCTTGGGAGATTTGATTGTTGACAAGGAAAATGAACTCCAAATTGAAAAAGTATAGTTGGGTTGGAAAGTAGACTCAAAGAGCTTTCCAACTAGCTATCATTCACCTTATTTTGACACCGGAAAGGCCTCCAAAAGTCTCCTACAAAAAGGCACTACGCACAGGCTCTATGTGTCGCGCGCCTCAAGCCCAGTGCGTCGCGCTTTCCCTGTGCGTCGCGCGCCTCACGCGACGCATAGGATTGGGAGCTCCAAATAAAAAATGGCTTGTAGTTTTGGATATTTCATGAGAAATCATGAATTTTGGTACTTGGACAAGAAATTTGGGCAATTTTTGGGTCCCCAAAAGGTCAAAAAACATGCAAAAAATAACCTCACTGCCCCTTTTTGGACACACAGGAAGCAGTCTTGGGAGAGTGCACTTTTGGAGGGGAAAATGGACACCAAATTGGCAAATTCCACTTGGTTTGGAAATTATATAGGCAGGGCTTTCCAACAAGCCAATCTGAGCTCAATTTGGACTCCTATAAGTGCCCCAAAAGCAGGCTGAAAGGCGCGCGACGCATAGATATTTTTGGCCAATTTTTCATCTTTTAGCTCAGAAATTCGGCCAGTTTGACTAGTTTTGATTTGTGATGTAATTTTTTACTTCTCTTGATGTAATTGATTGAAAATGATGTAATTTTTACACTTAGTTACTTTTTCTAGAAGATTCATTCACCAAAGAGTGAAAATTTAATGAATGAATTGGTTTCCTACCTTATAGAGGCAAGTTGTTTTGACTGCCTAGATTGTAGTGCTTTGTTTAGAGTTGGCTGAAATAGCTCCTAGGATGATGATCTCGACCCATAGAGGCAAGGGAATGGGTTGGATTGCCTATATTATGTAATTTCTCAATCATTTTCAGGGGTTGGATAGGTGGACCTTGGGAAAAGCTTGACACTCTATTGTACATTCACTTCTGCATTTTTGGCAAAGGAAAGACCAGGGTTTTGCAGCACTGTTTGGGATCCATGTGGCTTTATGTGTTGATGGTGTGCTTCTTTCAGTATTTTTAAGTTTTTAGGTGTATCATTTTCCTTTTCTCATCTTCTGCAATCAAACAAATGAAGTGTTAAGGTATAATCCATAATTTGTTATGCTCTGCCTTTAAGTTTGTTTGATTTTCCATGTTTTCATCTGTTTATGGAGAATCCTTGAAAACTTCTTGCTCTCCTTAACTTCTCACCAGTTATATCTAGCCATTCATTCTCTTTAAAAGCATCAAGATGATCGCCTTCCTTTCCCCAATCGGACCTCTGCAAAAACTGTGTCTCATCCCCGCACCCAAAATTGCCTTTCCCTTAGATTCAACAAAACTTCAAAAAATCAATTTCAAACTCCTTATACTTCATACCTAGCCTAAAATTAATTACCAATATAGTCATCTCGATCCTCATTGATCACCTTTTTCCGAGATTGACCTGGAGAGAGCCCTCTCATGTCCTCGTAGGGCTAGCTACGAGGCTGAGCGTGGTTTGATGTAGCCTTGAGTTTTACCTTATTTCAGCCTAAGGTAGATTTGAGCGCTAACACGTGCCAAAGCTTGAGAGATGTAAGCCACTTCAAAATAGCATCTCAAATGAGACATTTCTTATCATACAACTGGCGAGCAATGTTGTCACAGAGTTCAAGCTCGTTAAAAAATAAACTCTCCACGAGCAGTTTTAGTGCATAGTTCAAGCTCGTTAAAAAATAACATAAGTCATGAGCAAATGTTTCCCCCAGCGTTAAGCTCATTAAAAAATGAACAAGTAAATAACCATTGTGAATGCCTTATCGCCAGCTTTTGAGCCTTGGTCTTGTTCTCGCCATCACCTCCACTCCGTTTTTAGCTGATCATTCACCCCCATATGATTTTTTACCCCTTCGAGGAATATCTGCGAAAAGTGATTCTGCTAGCCATCCTTGTGACACTGTCGTGATTGGAAAATTCCAAATCTTACCTGGAATTAGCTGCTACCCGAAAACATCACTCGTTCCTCGAAAATGAGTCTTCTTTAAGCTCTTTTCACCTGACTCATAAAATATGAAAAGATTGCCGATCGATTGGCCTCTTCAGTTCATTAAAGGCATCGAAAGTGCTATCCCTCCTCTAGATTTTAATTTGTTTGGACCTGAGGGATTATTACACAAAAATATCAAGCGCTTGTCTTGTTCGGCTCGTGAAAACTATCGAAAATTCATCCCTTTTGTATTATTTTACGCTTTTTCGGACTTAAGGGATTATACAACGAAAACGAATCTTTGGAGTCTTCTTTCCATTTCTTTTAGACTCTCTAAAATTGAAAGAGACCGAGTTATCTTTGTCATTAAACTCGTTAAAACCGAATAGCAACAAACTCATCCAAATGGACGAGAACGAGTTTCACTGTCGCTAGGCTCACTAAAATATAGCGACAGGTTCGCCCGAAGGGCAGATTATAGAACAATCATATGTTATCCTCCTCAAGCTTGACAAAAATAAAGAGGTACTGGTCAGCAATGACTAGGGAAAATTAGGAAGAAAACTTGAAGAAACTTTATTAGTAGCAAGTCGCTCTTGAACATGACACTTTCCTTCCGTATCCATGCCGGGTTGGGCTGTTCCGTTCACTGGTCATCACCATTGGTCCGTCACACCATCCATCTTTGGGGTTAATGCTACCAATCCATCGTCAGTGTCACCGATATGTTCAAGAGAAGTCATTCAAACAATTCACCTGTGTCACTTTCTTGTCAACATCAGCCATTAGCCAAGAAGTTGACTTAGGAACACCCTTTTTCAGTACTTTGAGCTTGCATGCCTCAACGGCAAGTTTCTCACTTTCGATGAAAAGGTTTACATCAATGGCCTTCGACTGAGAAGATTTTGCGTGGTGTTTGACGCCAAAGTTCTTTTTTTCACACCACGTTAAATGTAGCTATAGTACCTTGAGGGTCATTGTCATTATTGGTGATTCCTCTCGCGCCTGTTAACAGCTTACATCATTGGCTAGTAATCAGGCAATGTCTTTCCATGTTCGACTCCAGAACATTTTTCACAAGGATCGACTTGTACTCCGAGTGAAGATTGAATGAGTTTTGAAGACCCCAGATCTAGTTTCATCCATCTGGGCTGCAATATATTGAGGAATATAAAAACATCTAGTGTACATCATTGCCGAATAGATGATCATCCAAATCAAAGGATGATGTGTCCATATCATCAGTTTTTCACACAGACGATTGTCTGTCCTATGTACATGAAAATGAGTTTATAAAGCTGAGCATGGGAATGCCTGCCTCCACTAGATCATGAAAAAATTTTGTCAAAATAATGTATTGTATTGTATCTTATTACAGGTTGCCTCCCAGATTGGAAAAACTTCAGATCCCCATAGTAAAGTATTTCACCCGACATCAGAAAGATTAACGACCTCATGCTTTAAGGGGCAACTGTTATAGACATTTTTGGGCACTTCAACCCCAATCATAAATGTCCATAAACTGAGGGCTCCTAAGTCCCTAAAAGTTTTGCTTCACTGCCTAAAGGAACAAGGTCAACTGATTACATCATCTCCTAGAAGTTCTCCACTACAAACTGCTCATAAATGGTCAAAACTGGACCATACTGAAAGCTCAATGCAACGGGTGCGATGCATATCACCTTCCTAGTGTACAAGGTGTGATGCATACTGATTTTCTCCTCTATAGGGTGCGATGGTCGAGAATGGACAAATGGTAGGGACCAAAATGCGAGGTGGAAGATCATGGAATCTTCCAGAAGCTTCCCCTCTGACACTTGCCTCTCCATTTTCGACCAGGGATGAGTAAGAGATCATCATTCTGCAAGTGGAAGCAGGAACTATCAAACAGAAGACACTAATGAAGATCCCAAAATATGACTCACCTCTTTGTAATCATCTATATATGGATCCCTCATCACAGAGATCCAGAGGCTAGAATTTTGTATCTTATATAGAAGTGTTGTTGGTTTTCTTGTGTACATTCACAGTGTTGGGTGATCTAGCTTTGCTTGAGGTGAAGAAGGGCTTCCTAGCTGGAGGATGATGCTGGGTCAGAGCACATGGTTGTAAATCCTCTTGCTACTTTTCATCTGAATAAAGCTATTCTTGTTTCCTTCCATATTCTTGTGTACTTGTTTATATATGCATGTATATGGTTAATACACATCTGATCCTGTATTATTTATCAATTTAGATCCTTGTTTCTTGCATAGTAATATTTGTTGTGATTCCACAGGTCCTTTTGAAGCTGGGTAGACAAAGAAGAAGCCACGAAACTCTATCAAGAAGGAGGGAAATCAAACGCAAGACTCAGGTTGGTCTTCTTGGTCCTCCTCTCATCTATTTTCATAAAAGGGAACAACAGTAGACTTTGATTGTTTGTTTCTAAGATAGCCACCCATCTTAGTGGGAATAAAAACATCTGAGTGGACACTATTCCCAGATAACAGACCTACACCTCCTTCAACACCTTTGATGTCGTCTTAGGCCATACCACCTACCACTTCTATGACTCCCACAAATTTCCTTAGCGTCTTTTTCCTCATTCCTTCCTCTATTCCAACCATGGGTTTAAAACCTAACCAACCTATAGGATCAGGAATATTCACTCCTAGTTTTTCTTAGCCTTATGTTCCTATTCCTAATATAGGTATGGTAACCTAGGGAAATATGTGGGGAGGATCATATATTGTTCCTAGCAAACATAAAAACAACCTTTCTTCTAATATTTCTCAAGCCTAGTAAATTTCATTGTTTGGAGGTATGTTTTCCTCCAATATTTTTCTTAGAGGGGCTAGTTTACTTGTGGAAAACCTTGTTGTTAGCACTATGATCCCTATCAGTTATCCTCCTTATGTTTGTATTGTTGCGCAAGGTAGTCATTCTTTTCCTATCTGATACAACCCTACTGGTCATCATGCTCTTGGGGGCCCTTTCTTCTTTGGGAGAACTTACCCTGGGAGGAAACTCCTTACACTAGTCATGTTAGCCTGTATCCACTATATACTAGGATGAAATATAACTATGGTCCAAAAGTTGTTGCTCAAAACTAGGGTATGAGGGGACCTCATAGTTTCTCTTCCTCCTATGACCCATTCAAATAGATACATAATCGTTTTCTATCTTCTCTTGATCTTCTAAATTAAGATAAGCTGACGAATGACCCCATTTTTCATGAACCTTGATGGCAACTCATGCCTACAAGATTGTCATATGATATCCCTATGTTTGAAGGGAAGCCTAAAGAAAAATCATCAACACATATCACCACCTACCATCTATGGTGCTCATAAAACTCTTTGGTGGATGATTCGATCAAATTGTGTCTATTCATGTACCCTAATCGAAGATGGTGATAAATAGTACATTGAACTAGATATGGCATATTTCAGTGACTTTTCTTCCTTGGCCTAGACACCCTTGACTCATTTTTAATTACCCATGAGATATGACATCAATTCTGACCTCTTGTCCAACTTCAAGCAATATAATTCCACTCTTATTTCTCATCATATTCACAAGTGGCAATGATGTAAGAGGTTAGTTCGAACCTGATGTAATTCGTTGTAGATGGTTCATTTAATCGTTGTTACCTACCATAGCTAAGGATGTGTCTATTTTTAGGTTTTTTACCAATGAACATGTAATTTTATCTTCCCAACAACCATATTTGATTTACTCTCATTTGGACACACTTTATGATGTAATTCCTAATCCTCCTCGCCCTTATAAAAACCCACCCAAACCTACACTTGTATCGTGTGATTGGTTTCATATCCAACTATGTGAGATAACTTGCTACCCAACTAGGGAAATTGATTGTCACATAACAAGCCTCAGTAAGTGTATCTGGCTCTGAAAAATCACCCACTTCTCAGAAACTTGCTAACATTCTTATAGAGAGGTCCATAGCACCCCAGAATGCTCAACAACTTGGTAGCAAAAGAATAAAAGAAAAATATCACCCTACTCATGAGACTCAACCAAATACATTTAATCAAGGAAGGGGAAAATTTGAATAACATCGCAAGATTAGGTTCCCTTGTAATATTTGTCAAGGTGATCATTTGACTCATGAGTGCTCTCAAATGGATGAATTCCACCATCTTCTTATACCACCACTTCCTACTCAACATCCAATTTTCTTGACTCATCCATTCCTTACATAGAATCAACAAAAAATGGTTTCCTAAGCCCCTCAACCTCCACAAGGAGGCAATGAGGGGCCATATTTCCATCTTGTTGATAATATGCTCATCCTTATGTGCCAAGATTAATTCAATGTAACCATGTGAGCTAAGTCTTATGATACTCTTGAGTCGAATTCTTCCTCTAAGGACTCAACCTCCCTGGTTTCTTCCACTAGATATCTCATGCTAGATAATCTTGTGGACCCAATATATCTCCCACCTAAGGGTTTCAATCACAAATCAACACACAATCCATCTGCACATGCTTCCCAACACTATATAATTGTCGAGGATATAAACCAATATCCTTGTGCCATGTCTACCTTGGAGATTTTTTAGAGCTTTACTCAAAAACACACAACCTTTCTCACTACGATCAGTGAGGTGGATCCCTCATATTTTTCCCCCATTACTTTTAATGTTGATGATCCTCATTGTAGGCTTTCCCATCAAATTTATTTACAGACTAATGTATGAATCTTTCACAATAATATTCATTTCACTTTGGTGGATGAAGGCTCTTCTACCTGTCTTATGTTGGCATCATGTTGGAAATATCTCGGTTCTCTAGAACTCACTAATTATAATACCACTTGAGGAATTTTGTGGACACCATTTTGTATGTCAAGGGGTTCTTCCCAAGTTTTCCATCAAGCTAGGGGGCAAGACTTCCTATGTTGATGTTGAAGTCATTAACGTTTCTTTGGATTATAATCTACTCCTTGGATATAGATGATTTTATGCTATGTGAACTATCGTCTCTTTGGTGTTTCATGTTCTTTGTTATCCCCATGAAGGAAAGGTAGTCACAATTGATTAGTTGTACTATTGTTTGTCATCGACCCAACTTACCACTGTTGGGAATTATGTCCCACTTGTTGGAGACAACCTTAGGAGTTATGAGAGTGTTGGTGTGGGTTTATTTAAAATATCATCTCTTATGGGTGTTTTTCCTTTACCCCCACCTGAAATTCCTTCTTCGTCCTCCATTTATCCCATGCATATAGTCTCTTTTGTCACCTGTGGACCCCATACGTCTCCTAACCCTTAGGATATGCCTTCTTCTATAGATGTATATCAACATGGTGATCATACCCCACCTTTAGTGGAATATATTGCCTCCTTGGTAGTCCCATTAGTACCTCCTAACATCGGTTAGAAACTCCATCCCAATATGTAATATGACCAGTATCCTTTTCCCGCATAGGTTGTCACTCTTCCTCTTCCATGTGAGTCCCTTCATGATCAGTATTATTCTTGACAAGTCATCTTAAAGTCATGGATTCACTTATTTATCAAACTATAGATATTGTCAAGTCTTGGGTTTCTAATGTTGAACTTTCTAATGAATCTTCCAACTCATTTCCACCTATTGACAAGTGCCTTGTACCCCCTTTACATCTTGATAGTCCTTGTCAAGGAGCTTCACTAGCTCATGAGACTACTCATCATGTATGTCCTCGGGTCAATCCTGATAATGCTATAGTTCTAGGTTTTCCTTGGCATCATCAAAATTTAGGAAGTAGGAAGTTAAACTTTCTATGGCATGGCCCCATCATGGTGCACCACATGGTACCTACACTCCTCCATGAGTCCATGTATGGGAATCCTTGGCCTGTGCTTGACAGTGGGCACACCTTGATGTGACCTATTAAGCTAAGTTATGCTTGTACATTGTGTACATAGGAGGGTGATGTTTTCGTATATTTTTTGTTTGGTGTGTGGTGTAAACAATTTTCTAGTACATCATGTTAGGTTCCTATACCAAAAAGAGTTATAATTTTTGAATGACTAAGATTAAAACTATAATATGTACATACCTTTGCTTTCTGCAAATGTTTTCCATATTCAAAAAATAAAAAATAAAAGTAAAAAATGTAAAGAGCATATGTCCTAAAAGAAATATCAAAGGACAAAAAGAAAAAAAAGGTCAAAAAAGATAATAATAAAAAATATGAACCCCAAAAACAAAAAGACCATGAAAGTGTGAAAGTCCAAATGCCACTACTATTTACTTTTCTTCATAATAATGATTGTGTGCAACTTGTTATTCATGCCACAATCCATGGTAATCAAACAGTTTAATCTTGGCTATTCCATGTTTTGAATTTCATGTTTATAGATAGAGAATGAAAATTTGACCAAACTAATTAACCTTGGCAGATAATTAGATTAGGTAGAGTGAATAAAAGAAGCTCGACTATTTAATCTAAGCCCTTGGATGTAATAACGATATATGTAGATAGATTTCTATTGTAAAAGAAAGAAAAATGTTGAAAAGGGTTTGTCAGCTTAAATGCACCCTAATAAAGAGTAGAAACAATGGTAGGATGAGTAGATGGGTAAGTAGTTGAATGGTTGCAGAATTGTGATGAATGATTAGTTAAGATCATATCATTTACTTTCATCAACAAGTTGCTAAATTATGGATGATAATTGGACATTTACACAAATTCAAGTGATTAATTTTCCCATTCATTTTACCTTTAAGTTTACTAATTTCCCATAAGCAAAGTCAAAAGTACCTAAAAACTTAAGTTAAAGGGGCTGAGAGCATTTCTCTGACTTCTGGAGGGACTAGACCCTAGCCCAATAACTTATAGGGTCTAAGTACTAAAATCCCCATCACCAACATTCACCCCCTTCAATTCATTCATCTCCTCTAAAAAATCCCTTTTCCTAAGGTAAAATCACCATTTCCTTAGGAAACGTAATCCCCCCAAGCAAAACCTTTTTTTCATAAAAACCCACAAATGTGCATTTGGCCTAAGTTATAATGTTTAATGTGAAAATAAAATAAATTCAACTTACATTATACTTAGCGCACTTTGTTTTCCACTTTCATTTCATATTGACTTCTAACGTTATTTATTAAATCCCAAAAATACCCCTTTCCCATATGTTTTATTAAAACCCATATGTTAATAATATCCCGCCCCAAAGTTTGAAACATAAACTTATTAATAAGCTAATTAATGGGATTAATTAATTCAATCAGCGACTAATTAATAACCATTACCTACTGCCTAATAAAGAAATTAATTAGTCAATCAATGATTAATTAATAATCTATCCACACCAATGAAATCCCTCCCAACAACATTAAACTTCCCTAATCCAAAGTTAATTAATCCTTCCGCTCATTAAAACCCCATCAAGCCCCTCCATTAAACCTCACATTAAATCATCGCCCAAATCACCGTGCAATCTTACCCCTTCAGATCCAATGGTCAATGCTCGTATTGGGCGACCTCCGAAGGTTGACCTTTACCCACCCGATATGTGTGGTTTCACTATTCACCTCGCCACTATGTGGCACCTGATTAATGGCATCGGGTAGCCTCCCCCCGAAACCACTTTATCCCGAAAGTGGTGCAATATGATCCCGCTAAACGACAAAACTGTCACATTTCCCACTTAACATCAAGTGTCCATTTCCCAATGGACCCACCAAAATCATTAACTTTACGAAAAAAAAACTAAAAAACGCATTTTTTTTTGTTTTATCGTGAAAAAGAGCACTCTGACATCCATGCAACCACCAAAGTATGTGCAACTGTCAACCTATGTCCAATTGCCAATTTACCAAAGCTGTTGAACTCCAGACCACCTTGCATACCTGTGCGCTTCCTAAAAATAGTGCACAGTTACCATTACTCAGTACAAAAGCCAAAATGAGGTATTTATCCCAATTCACTGAAAAACCATGTTTTGTTCGACAACCTGGACTAAATTGCTTACAATGCCTAAGTAATTTAGCAATAAAATTGCCTGGCGACTCCAAAATACCTGAATTAGACAAATTTTCCCCCAAATTCACTAAAAACCCTTCACCCCCATCCTTGAATCCATAAGAACCAAGCATGGTTGCCCTAGTTGCATTAAATTTCATGCCCATTTCTACTCCTCACAAAGATTTAGATCACCTCCCATTGGCAGACAAATATTTCCATACTAAAGATACTTCTATCCATCAATCCCCTTTGAAACTATACTGCAAGTACAGAGACCAGTACCTAAACCATGAAAACTGTATAGGGATTTGGGAGTCAGTTTTACCAAAATATCAGTTCCCCAGAGTCCATATCTTCCCAAAGATTATCCATTACTACCATATGAATTATGATCCTAGCTAAAAGGTAGTGAGGACCCCTGACCAGTCTGTATTATTTACCATCACTGCTGAGTCCATTAACGAAATACTACAGTTACAACCAAACCAAATCCTCACCCCTCTTTCTATTGGATATTTGATGAATAGATACCCTATACTCACCTCAACCAGACTTGCTCGGTTATACCAGACCTTTATCAAGGAAGAACAACACATTCCAAAGGATTCTCCACCATACATATATACCATATTCTCTGACCTTGGCCGAGACATCATAGACATGATATCCAATGTGTTAGGCTATACTACAAGTGAGTTTGTTGATGAAATCATTATAGCCTTTATGTCCATCTACTCTCCTGGGTAGCCACCAGACATCATGTTTGACTATGCTAAGTTCATTGCTGATAAAATGCATGATCAATTCATGAGGTTGGATAATGAAAGAGTCTTTAAATATTCTTCAGTTATATACCATTTTTTCTTGTATAATCAAGTTGATAGATTTCGAATTACCCTCCAAAATCTTGATACCAGAGGCAATCACAGATCAGTGGTCTTCTAGACTTCATTAATCCACCAATATGACTCTCAATATTCTTATACGAATTTAATAGATCTCTTTGTGTACCTAGTGACAACTATGCTACTAGGAAGCCCTCCCCCAAGAGTTAGTGCAGCCATCAGGAGGGTCCTTCAGTTATCAAAACAATAAAGAGCGGGGGATTGGTACTTGTACCAAAACCACATTGAAATCAAAATCTATGTATGTGAGCTAGCTCCCTACAAATTACCCAGATACCTCCGTATGAGATTGTTTGCCTTGGAGTACTATAGACAAATGATCAATTCAGATGAGGTGCATTTTGTGAAAGCCAAGAAGAAAGCTCAGCTTAGGATAAAATATCAGACAGGCCCTTTCATATGTAACAATAGGGAAGGAGGGAAGGAAGTAGAGGAAATACTCCAAAGGTTGAGACTCAAAAAAAGATTCATCTGGAATTATGACCTCTTAGAATTCATTTGCAATAGGAGACAAAAGAATAAATTATCTCCTTACATCCACCCTAGAATCCCTAAAATTAAACAGTATGCAAATCAACTTGAATAGGTGGAAAACACTATGGTAGACCGATATAGCACAAAAACTAATGTCAAAAATGTATTGATTGATTTAGATAGAAGAATTGATGAGGATTCATTTGTACAGGTGCCGGGAGAAACTCAATCTCAAAGGCAATCACAGGAACCCAGTGGACAAACAACAGAAGAAGGACCATCAGAGCAACTAAGGCCATCAGAGTAGCCAGAGGAATCAGAACAACCTGAGATTTCAGAAGAACCTGCTCAACCAGAAAAAATCATGAGAAACCCTCCTATTTTACAAACTCCTATAAATGAGGAGAGGAATCTTAAAATAGATAGAGAGGAGGCCACTCCTTCTAGTAGACCTATTGCCCAAACTTATGTCAAGAGGCAAAGGTTGAACCCATTTTTAGAACAGGAGTATACTGAGGAGACAGCAGGAACTATAGGAGTGAAAAGCATTCATACCACTCGTTCAGGGGGTACACAAGAACCTTCCACCTCACAGGCTCAAATTCTAGAAAGGCAACAAAGCATGGAAGTATCCTCCTTCGGGGCTCCTAGTAGCTAGAGACAAGATATTAAAGAGAAATACAAAGAAATCAAGGCAAGAAATGAAATATTAAAGGCCCAAAGTTATGCACACTACCCGAAAATGGCTCCAACAAATCAAACAAGGCTAATGTCAGCCTTTGAGGAAGGTAGGATGCAAATGAGTTTTTTGAAACCAACTACACAACAACCCAGATCAATGGTAGACTATCAGAAAACAGACTTTTAAGTATTGGCAAAGGATATCCATCCTATTGACCAAATTTAGTTACACAAGTAGACTGGGGAAATGGTTTACTCCACCCTGACCAGCAAAGCAATTGTAGCCCAGCAACTCTAGAATTATTTGAAAAATATATCAGCACAATTCCAGTTGGAGAAGGCCTCTTCACAGGACAAGGACACAATAATAAAGTCCTTAGAGGACTTGGTCATAGAACTGGGACATGATCCCAAGGATCTGAAAGCAATAGAAAATCTTATCAAGAAGAAAAATGATGACATAGTTGCACTAAAGAAGTAGCTTAAAATTCCTCCTCTACACCATCTTCAGACAGCTAAAGTGTTGGAAACACAGAAGGAGGAAGAGCTTATGGACTTAGTCCTCAAGTTGAATGAACAATTAAAAGAGACAGAAAAGGAGCTAGATAACTTGATACAGTCTACGCAGAGTGATTTGGCCACCACTCCACAGACTATAATCCCTACAGTCTCTATAGTAATACCCTCCACATTGGTTGTTGCCTTAGCACCCATAGTTCCACCAACTACAACTTTGCTAGTAACATGTACATCAGCAGGCATAGAGGCATCTACAAGCATAGGTACTTCCATAGAACAAACAACTGAATTGGTAAAGGCCATGGAGGAAATGAGCATTCAGGCCATTGAACTTAAGAAACTTAGAGAAAAAGTGTCAAATCTGGAGACTAACTGTAAACTTGCCCAAATACAACAAAAGGAAGAAGTTCAGAATAACCAAAGAATGGTAGAAAGAATAAAAGTCCTTGAAAAGGACTTGAAATTACAAGAGCCACAGGGAGACATGAAAGAAATTCTTTGGGCCAACATCATTGATTCCATTAATGATTTTTGGCCTTCTATTCAAGTTATTTTTTAACAGACTGAACTAGCAAAAGTGGCTATAGAAGCAATCCACAAGACAAGAGTAGAATTTGGGGATATGCCTAAAGCAGCCAACCTATTGATCACATTTTTGAACAGCAGAAACAGGCACTAACATGATGAACTAGAAATTGATGATCGAACAACAACCATCATTGAAATAAAGAAGGTTCTCACCAGAAGGAACCTGGTGCTAAATTTTGAGAAAAGGTGTCAAAGCATCCAAGCAGACATCGATATTTTTATGACAAAGTATGGCATCTTAAGAGAAAAAGGACCTCCCAGTCCTATGGTAATACACGAAAAGCTGATGACTCAAGAGGATTATATTGAAAGATTAAACAAGCTGGCCAGAAACCAAGCTAGTACTTTAGGGGTGAAATATATAAAGGTACTATATGATGGTCTTGAAAATTTGTTTTACATAGAGCATGAGGTAAAGAACTTGTTTACCAGTAGGCCAAATTTTTTTAACTATACAAAAGCTGACGAGATATATAGAAAATGATAAGGATGAAGTTACCTGACAGTGAATGGTGGACAAAACTTACAGATTTACTATAAAGTTATTACGGTAAATCTACATGGTAAAACATGGCTGCCAGGTAGAACAGGTAAGACAGTGTCAAAGTAGAACAGCTAAAGTGTATCAGTAGGTAGAATATAGAAAGTGATTCCATCACACAACTACAAAGCAACTGAAAGAGCCAAATCCGAATTACAACAGCCAGCACAGTCACAATAAAAGGGACATCAAGAAGACAGTTCTCCATCTCTCTCTATCTTCGTGTTGAAGATATTTCTGATTTCCTATAATAATTCTCATATTGTTATGAGATATTTTGTATCATTTTTTGTATAAATACTTCAAAAATTGATGTAATTAGGGTGGATTTAAAGACATTTCTGTAGACATTTCTTAACAAGTTAAGGAGCTATTGTAATCAAGATTGGATTGGTTTGCTAGATCATGGAATAAATTTAAATATGTTTCATAGGATTCTTGTGCGCAATGGAAATAAAATAAGTATTATCTCTCATGTTTATTACTGTTTTCACTTCATGTTTATAAATATTCACATATGTCTCTATGAAATTTGAATGGTAAACAAGGAATGATATTTCATAATTAGCTTCAATTCTCTCTGTCTTGATTATTTACTTTCTCTATGTTTTCTGCTAAACTATCTTGGTCTGGGAATTCTTAATTGCTCCCTTACTTTCGTAGTTTTCCCCCTAGTTCCAAAGTAAAGAATTCTTAGCTGTCCTTTGCTACTGATCTCCTTTTTCTCTTCATCTTGATCCTAGTTTAAGGATTATTCATTTCCCTTTCACCCTGGTTAGGACTACCTCATCCATTGGAGCCTAAAGATTTCCCTTTTGTTGTGCTAGCCTGCCCTATGAAATCCACCTTTAGTAATTGATCTGATCCAATTAAGCCACTCTTTTATTGACTCCATATCCCAATGGCTTCAAGGTTTTCTCTGCCCATCTGTTCCCAGAATTCCACCACCCAATCAAAATCAAAACCTCATGAGCACTAAGAACTAGACTGAAATCCCACCAAAACAAAGTTAAATTATAAAGAGAGAGCCCTCTCTAGACTTGGGTTGGCTAGAGCCTAAGCCTAAAAGATTGGTTTGTGGTTACCTAGGAAATTTCTTTCTTTAACCTTAAGAAAATTCTGAGTGATAACATATTGGTGACCATATTGGGGAGAGCTAGCATTTTCTTTAGAATTTTTTTACAGGTATAGATCTGATCTATGATGGTGGACAGTGATCAGACACACAAAGGTTAAAATCATCCACTTGGCGACTCTAAAATCAATTCTACAATGAAGGCTCCACTGGAGGAATGAACCTAAAATAACTATGTGAAAAGATCAGGCTTTTAACTTGGATTGTTATCCAAGACCTTATGTTTTTTCTCATCAAGAAAGTTTTTAAATGTATATAGTATTTTAGAGAAGATCTTAGATTAGTTTTTAATTATTTTCCTTCGGAAATTGTAAATATAAAATCCCCTTAAACATTTGAACATAATTCTTTTGACTCTTATGATGATCATTTTCCAATCAAGAAGCCTCAAATAATCAAGACTCCATTGTTCAAAAATCCAGAGTTTCAAATTTCAGAGCAATTCCACAACCAAATAATCCATATTCCAAAGAATTAATAGTAATACAAGATGACAGGGTTTGTGGAAAATCTTTCATTTCATGAAATTTTAAATGAATTCAGGGATGAGTTATCAAAATTTCAACTTGATGAAGCTTTTTTAAGAGTTGTGTTTATAATTGTCAAATCAACAAAATGCTCTCATGAAGCTAAAATATGTGTTCTTGAGTTAGTTGTTGAAAAATATGAAAATGAAATTAAACTTTTGCATTCTCAAATTCAGTCATATAATTTCTAAGATCCTAAAGAATTGATACAAAATCTTCCTTCTCCAAACCAAGAGGAAATTGTACTGCCTTTTGATTTGCAGATTGGGGATTATTATGCTTTTGAGAGAAAGACTGAAGAAGTAGTTTCAGGGTTTAGTATTGAGGATATAGCTGATCAATTAGACATTGAAGGCCTAAGAAACTATCATACTTTATGCCTTTGTTGATCCTATAGCAAATTATATGGAGGTTCTTCTCAGCTCAAGTTATTTAACATGTTTTCTCTATGAGGACCAAATACATCAGCAGTGGCCTTTATATATCACATTTTTTATGATGTGGGTACATGATCAAATTATGCTTCTAACTTTACTGACAATTAGTCAAGCATTCCATTTGTTTCTGCAGTTGCTTAACTAGCTTCATTGGCATTTTTGTATTTTTTAAGTCAGCCTGATTTTCAACAATATAGAGTAGGTAGCATTTCAGTTTGATTTAATTCAGTTTTCAGTAGATTACGAAATAAATCATAGAAGATTTGAATCCAAGCAAAAGGCCCTAAGGTCTTGATGATTTACTAATTTGGTTTGAAGGTTGCAGCACCTTTTAGCTTGAGATCAAATCTCAAGTTGTGCAGGAGAGAATCAAGAAAGCTTTTGACAAAAGAACGACGGCAAAAGATTTCTATATAGGAGATAAAGTTTTGAAATGGGACTCAAGAAGGGAGGATAAAGGTAAAAATGGGAAGTTTGACTTCCTATGGAAAGGCCCTTATATTATTTATGCTTTCAGAGGTAATAATGCTTATTTCCTCAAAAAATTGGATGGTGCAGAAGTAGAAGGAGGACTAGTTAATGGTTGAATGCTTAAGCACTATATAGATCCCAATCACTGATTTCACTAATCACTTTTACATAATATATCCTTCACAAAGTTTAGTGTTGATTAGATAGTAAATTTTGGAGTTGAAGCCCGAAGAGAAGGCCCTAAGCTTCAAAAATTTTACTCATAAATATCAATAAAGCAACAAATTAAAAGGGAAATTTGCAGAGTAAAATCGCAGTAATTCAAAAGGCCATTGATCTACTAGTTCTTGACATTTCACCAAGAATGCCATCCTCAAGTGGAGGCACTGTTAGGTTCCTATACCAATAGGAGTCATAATTTTTGAATGACTGAGATTAAAACTGTAATATGTACATACCTTTGCTTTCCACAAATGTTTTCCATATTCAAAAAATAAAAAAATAAAAAATGTAAAGAGTGTATGTCCTAAAAGAAAGATCAAATGACAAAAAGTAAAAAAAATGTCAAAAAAGATGAAAAATATGAACCCCAAAAACAAAAAGACCATGAAAGTGTGCAAGTCCAAATGCCACTACTATTTACATTTTTTCATGATAATGATTGTGTTCAACTTGTTATTCATGCCACAGTCCATGGTAATAAAATAGTTTAATCTTGGTTATTCCATGTTTTCAATTCCATGTTTATAGCTAGAGAATGAAAATATGACCAAACTATTTAACCATGGCAGATAATTAGATTAGGTAGAGTGAATAAAAGAAGCTCAACTATTTAATATAAGCCCTTGGATGTAATAATGATAGCCTTAGATAGATTTCTATTGTAAAAGAAAGAAAAATGTTGATAAGGGTTTGCCAGCTTAAGTGCACCCTAATAAAGAGTAGAAAATATGGTAGAGTGACTAGATGGGTATGTAGTTGAATTGTTGCAAAATTGTGATGAATGATTAATTAAGATCATATCATTTACTTTAATCAACAAGTTGCTAAAGTATGGATGATAATTGGACATTTACACAAACTCAAGTAATTAATTTCCCCATTCATTTTACCCTTAAGTTTACTAATTTCCCATAAGCAAAGTCAAAAGTACCTAAAACCTTAAGTTAAAGGGGCTAAGAGCATTTCTCTAACTTCTGGAGGGACTCGACCCTCGACCAAATAACTTATAAGGTCTAAGTACTAAAATCCCCATCACTAACATTCACCCCCTTCAATTCATTCATCTCCTCTAAAAATCCCTTTTCCTAAGGTAAAATCATCATTTCCCTAGGAAAAGTAATCCCCCAAAGCAAAACCCTTTTTTCATAAAAACCCACAAATGTGCATTTGGCCTCAGTTATAATGTTTAATGTGAAAACAAAATAAATTCAACTTACATTATACTTATCGCACTTTTTTTCCGGTTTCATTTCATATTGACTTTAACGTTATTTTTTAAATCCCAAAAATACCTCTTTCCCATATGTTATTAAAACCCATATGTTAATAATATTAGGCAGTGGGTCAATCAGCAACTAATTAATAACCATGACCCACCGCCTAATAAAGAAATTAATTAATCAATCAGTGATTAATTAATAATCTATGCCCGCCAATGAAATCCCTCCCGAAATCATTAAACTTCCCTAATCCAAAGTTAATTAATCCTTCCACTCGTTAAAACCCCATCAGGCCCCTCCATTAAACCTCACATTAAATCATCACTCTGATCATCGTGCGATCTGACCCCTTCAGATCCAATGGTCGACGCTCATATCGGGTGACCTCCGAAGGCCAACCTTTACCCACCCGATATGGGTGGTTTCACTATTCACCCCGCCGCTACGCAGTGCCCGATGAATGGCATCAGGCGGCCTCCCCCCACAACCGCTTTATCTCGAAAGCGATGCGATATAATCCATCTTACCGCCTCCTGCTAAATGAAAAAACTGTCACATTTCTCTTTAATATCTTGGCTCTACCTTATAGGAGCTCTAACTTACAGATTTACTATAAAGTTACTGCAATAAATCTACATGGTAAAACATGGCTGGTAGGTAGAATCAATAAGACAGAGTCAAATAAGAACAAGTAAAGAGTATTAGTAGGTAGAAGATAGAAAGTGATTCCAACACACAACTACAAAGAAACTGAAAGAGCCAATTCTTAATTACAACAGCTAGCACAATCAAAATAAAAGTGACAACAAGAAGATAGTTCTCCATCTATCTCTATCTTCGTGTTGAAGATATTTTCAGTTTCCTAGAATAATTCTCATATTGTTATGAGATATTTTGTATCATTTTTTGTATAAATACTTCACAAATTGAAGTAATTAGGGTGGATTCAAATACATTTATGTAGACATTTTTTATCAAGTTAAGGAGCTATTGTAATCAAGATTGGATTAGCTTGTTGGATCATGGAATAAAGTTAAAGACATTTCATAGGATTCTTGTGCACAGCGGAAATCAAATAAGTATTATCTCTCATGTTTATTATTGTTTTCTCTTCATTTTTATAAATATTAATATATGTATCTATGAAATCTAAATGGTAAAAAAGGAATGATATTGCAGAATTAGCTTTAATGATCTCTGTCTTGATTGTTTACTTTCTCTATGTTTTCTTCTAAACTATCTTGGTCTAGGAATTCTTAATTTCTCCCTTACTTCCATAGTTTCCCCCCTAGGTCCATATTAAAGTATTCTTAGTTTCCATTTTCTACTAATCTCCTTCTACTCTTCATCTTGATCCCAGTCTAACGATTCTTCATTGCCCTTACACCCTGGTTAGGACTACCTCATCCATTGGAACCTGAAGATTTTCCTCTTGTTGTGCTAGCCTGCCCTATGAACTCTTCCTTTAGCAATTGATTTGATCCAATTAAGCCACTCTTTGATTGACTCCATAGCCCAATGGCTTGAAGTTTTTCTCTGCCCATCTATTCCCAGAATTCCACCACCCAATCAAAATCAAAGCCTCATGAGCACTAAGAACTAGCTTGAAATCCCTCCAAAACAAAGTTAAATTATAAAGAGAGAGCCCTCTCTGGACTTAGGTTAGCTAGAGCCTAAGCCTAAAAGATTGGTTTGTGGTTATCTCGGAAATTTCTTTCTTTAACCTTGAGAAATTTATAAGTGATAACACATCATATATGCCAAAAATTCAAAAAAAATATAAAATTCAAAAAACAAAAAATATATGATCTTATTTTTATATCTTCCATGTTTATTTCTTTCATTATGTGATTTAACGATGGGTCTAATCATTCTGGATGGTTTTTATAGGATAGTGTGGTGTTTTTATTGTGACATCCATTAGACCTTAGGTGTGTTTCTTTGAACTTGGAATATAGGGCTAGGTCACATATCATCTTCACCACTACATTTTTTTACCATCAGTGCCAACATTATGCCTCAGGTATGAGCCCATCAAGTTGTAGCATTAGACACTCTTATCTATGCACATCGTAACTTGGTGGTAGATCCTATCTATACATAGATTCCCTAGATTAGCATCTCTTTGTTCTATTGGTGTCCATGTGTTGTATTATTTATTTTTTTTGTCAGAATCCCTCCTTCTAAGCCTCCATGACCTAGAATTTAAGTCTCAAGTCCTCTTCTTTGCCATATTTCTGGCTTTACCCTTGGAGGATTCCACCATTTATCCGTCATGATTACCACATTTTATCAGCTTATTTCTACATGATGAGCTTTGTTTTCATCATTCCATTGTCAACATCTTCTTTCACTTGGTGTTTTACCCTTTCTTGGAGGAACCATAACAATGAGTGGTATTATTAGCCAACCTCTTGAACTTTACATGTTTTGAACAATTCCACCATGAACAAGACCAATTCCTACCCTTTCTACCAATCATTTCTCTAAGAGGAGTTCCCTTTAAGCTCTTTTCAAACACCTTAACTTAGAAAATATTATCAAGTGAAATTGTCTCCTCCACGCTCATTAAAGTATTTTAAGGGATGTATATTCATCATAATTTTAAACCTTTTCTGGACTGAGTAGACTAGTTATGAAAAAGGAATAATCTAGTCTGATATGCCTAGAAGGGTTATCCCTTGTATTGCTTTATCTCTTTTTCAGGCTTGGGAGACTAAATTTACAGAAAAAAGAAATTTATTGAGCATATTTTTCTTCTCTTTCATGCTCATTAAACCATGAAGGAGTCTAAAAAGAGAAAATGGGAAGGGAACATTTATTTTTTTCCCTATGTGCATCATTATATTACAATTGGGTTTTATCTTGTTTAGGAGTTGTACCATACATGTGAATCTGTTTACTCCTCTGAATGGTTACTCTTCTAGTCATATGGAGTGTGTTTCAATGCCTCCTACATTGTTGTACGATATCATGTGGTGCTCATTAGTGATGCTTCCTAGTCACTCTTATGTTGTGTCATTACATGTTCAAGGCAAGTATCAACCTGTGTCAGTTATCTGCAATTTCCTGTTGACCTTTTTGAGTCATCCATCCCTGTTTCAATTGTACTTCGTCATCTCATGACTTCATCCATTCACATCATCTCTCAGACTATTCTATTTTATTTGATGGGGGATATATCAAATTCCTCCTTCAACAGATATTTTGTTTTTGGCTTCAACTCATTATCCAAGATCTTGATCTAGGAACTAGCAGTACCTTGGAGCTTACAAACCTTAGTGGTAGGTTTCCTCGCAATCAAAAATGGGTTTAAATCATTGACTCCTGATTGGTTAACTAAGCAAGTGTTCGACATCATCTCATTTATTCACACTTAGTGGATTGTACTAGGTACCTTAGGGTCCATTTTCACTATCGGTGGGTCCCTTCACATATGTTAATGGTATAACTTACTAAATTGTAGTTAGGCGGTTTCTACCATGATTTACCTCAACACATATATTCGCATGATGTATATTTGTACCATAAGGGTTATGTCAAAGACCATGGGTTAGGAACATTTCACTCTTATATGGAACCCTCCAAAAGTTTTGTTGGAGTTATGTATCATTTATGTACTTTGAGGACCACTCTGAGAAACTTCCAATCTGTAATGTGTCATAATCCTATTGATGTATACTATGAAATAGATCCATGGTGTATTTTTTTGTGGATATGATCTTTCTGATGTGTCACATGAATCCACTATGTATTTTTGTGGTCATTTCTTAGCATTTAATGTCATGGATTCACAGTGTATTTTTGGGTGCCATGTTTAGTATCTATTTATGACCAACCATGGGTATGCCCACCTCAAGGACATATGAGACTTCAACATTTGAGTTCCTTTGATTCAGCTTCATAGTTTTTGGGTGGTATAAATGTGAGATTTACACCAACATTTAAATTGTCAATTCAGGGTCATAAGACTTAGAGACGTAGCACAATATATGCCAGAACATGACCTCAGGGATTTGTAAAATAAAAATCTTTAAAAAAGAAAACAATTCAAAAAGGAAATCATTCACAACAAGAAATAAGACATTTCAAAATAAACACACTGCAAATTAATAATCTATGCAAGAAATAAAGAATGAAAAGATTCTTAAAAGACTACATCTATACTACAAATATGAAAGCATGAAAAAAACTCACTTTCAACTATTTTAAAATCTGTACTTTAAATGCTTCTTTCTAATGTGTGAATTTTTTTGTTGGAAAGGAATCATAGGTGTATGGAAATATTCAATCCAGAATTCAAATCATTGATCGAGGATATCTTCAAGAGTGTTTATAGACACTTTACTTATGTTAATAAATTTTATTCCAAGTAATATTGATATTTAAGTTATGATAATAAATGTTGTTTCCTTAAAATTTCAAGATCAATTCATATGATAATTTAAATTGTTCACAAGTTCCCAACAATATGAATAATGAATTAAATGAAAACCTTATTGATCGTATACCATTATTATCCTCGTTGTGAGTTCCTGCAAACTAGAGACATGTTTCGTAGAAAATAGATTGAATAGACAAATAATGAAAATGAGAAAAGAAGCACTTGTTAACTATATGCCATTTTTAATATAATTACTTTGAATGGAAATAAATTCTAAAGAGTAACTGCATAATTAAATTCATTAATCAAACCTATGAAATAAAACATAAAGGAAATTCGTAAAATGAAATTTCAGAACGGAATTTAAATCACACCACACAATGTGGAAAATAGAATGCAGTAAAATAAATAAATCCTAAGAAATTTAGGCAACAAATTGGATGATGGGCCCAACCACCAAGTGCGTTGGTTCTATAATAGCTAAATCAAAACACCATCTTCAAAAAATTCAAAATAACCGGGAAATATAAATTAAGTGCAGAATCATATTTCTACTAAAATGTAACTACATAAATGCTAAATCATACAGTGTTGGGCTCCAGTGGTCCCCTCTAGTGATTATTTCCATGGGCTAAGATTTCGCTCACTGTGCAATTGAAATCCACCCTTAAGTTTTGCAATGTACAGGTTCAAATCTCAATCTTCAATCTGTAGTCTTCAGTTTGCAATCTACCCAATCCTCTATTAGTGTGCAGTGTTCTCTTTTATAGTAGCAGCACTACCCCTAATTAACTGGATTGATTGTTACATTGGCATATAAATTTAGGATTTTTGTTAATACAAATCAACTAATATAAAAAAAGGATTTATTTCGAATTGGGTTCAAATTGGTGATTGACTTCTAGAAATAATTTGACCCTTGCGCACTACTAGCAGAGGCACATCAATGCACAACTAGAAAGCTCCAACCCGTCTGCTGCATTTGTCGCAACTCTTCCTACTGGATCTCGATGCATTAGTTCCAATCATTTTTTGGCAATGTATTATTGATGTTGACCACACTTGTGAAGGCACTACAACCTTCCTTGCACAGGCGTATTATATGAGACATCATGGCACTATCCTTGAGATAAGTGCAGCAGAGCTTGTTTTGGCAAGCCTTGGCTTCTTTTGTGTCCCACACAAACTAATGGAAAAGGTTTCTTGAGGTGCATTTGAGAGGGAAAAGCAATAAATCTTCAAAGAAATTTAAACAACATGACAGTGTTGTGCTTAAAGACATTGAATGGCAGAGTGTCATTGAGAACAAGTCCACCATCCCAAAAATCTGTAGAAATGCATGTATCATTCGCCGGTGTTGGTGGCCTAATCACCAGAGTGAAAGAAGATGGGTCAATACTCACGATCAGATAAGAATTTCAATTATCCAACTTAAATTCCAGATGATTATTGTTACAGAAGATGCAGTATTTTGGGTTCCCGTAGGTATCATCGATGCTCAGAGGATATGGAATGACCTGCTTCCACAATTGGGACAACTTATATTTGCAGCATTGCACATGTAGAAAACCATTGAAAATACCATGGAGTTGAGCTCCATCATTAATGTGTCCTACATCCAGCGTTGATGAACATAGAGGAGCGTTGAATGAGAGTCACCCACTAAGCCTTCGCCTTATCCTCTTGACTGGCTTAGGATAGACTATTTGATTCAACACCCACAACAACATCATTCAAAGAGGATTGAAGGGTCTACTATATGGTGGAGGAGCATAGGTGTAATGTGTTAGCACGTGGATTGAACCTCAGGCTGAAGGAAGGCAATGCCAGGGTAACCAAAAACCACTCTTAGCCAAGTAGCTAGCCCTACTAGGCCAGGAAAGGACTCTCTTCGTAATGATCTCAGCCAAGATGACTGGATCAAGAAAATGATATTAGGCTAGGTATAGTAGCACAAGGTTTGATTTGATTTTGAAGGATTTTGTTGGGTGAGGGGGAGCCGAATAGTTAGGGCAAGGAAATTAGGTCAAAACTGCAGGGTGTTCAATGGGGCAAGGTAGGCACAAGTTTCAGCACTCTAGGGTTTGATGGGTGAGGTGATTCAAGACAGGTGAGGAGCTATAAATAGCATGTAAGCAACATGGATTCTTCCTAAATTGAAGAAAACATAGACTGTGAATATTTTCCCAAAATACAGCATAAATATTATGGGTTCTACCTATCAACTTGAAAACATCCACTTAAAAGCAATGAAATGATTGATGAAGTAAAAAAATAATTTAACATATGATCAAAATAGGGAAAATTTAATTGAACATCATACCACATGGATCCCAAAGAAATAGTTGCAACCTTTCATTAATCTCCTGTTGTAACTGATACAAAATGATGTCTATCAAAGCCTAAGCATCCCACTGAGTCCAACCCTTTACAGTGAGAAAGAAGAAGAAGATATAGAAATTAATTCAACCTCCTCCCATCCTCAAGGGTCGAGTCCCTAGGATAAGGAACTAATCCATCAAAAACTAAACAAGAAACTAGAATCTAGACAACCTAACAACTTGCCTCTAGAAGGGAGGAAACTGATTCATTTGTCCTCAAGATAGCCTTTTATCTAATGACTCTACATTCTAGTAACTATTATCCATCCTATTTACATGCCTAGTTACCAATCACATCAATAAAAATATCATCCATGACAGAAAACTCAAAATTATAGTCATGGCACAGTGAAGTGAAAATTTAGGATAAAATAGCCCTATGCACATCGCCTAAGCTCTATGCGCAATGTTTTTTGTAGGTCCATTTTGGAGGCCTTCCCGGTGTCTAAATCGAGCCTAAAATAGTTTTTTGGAAATATATTCAAGTCTAATTTCCACAACATCTTGAATTTTTTCATTTGGAGTTCATTTGACCCCTCAAAAACTGATTCTCCTAAGGTTGCTTTTGTGGCTCAAAAAGAAGGCAGAAAGGTCATTTTTGGGGTGTTTTTTGACCTTTTGGTTGACCAGTTCTGCTCCAAAAGCTTAGAAAATGCACAAGGTGCATGTACTCATCATTTTGAATCCAAAAATTCTAACCATTTCCTCATTGGATTCCCCTAGGAAAAGCGCAATGCTAGTGGCACTGTGCATAGAGCCAAAATTTTTGTGTCAAAAATTGCTAAATTCTCCAAAAGGAAAAAATTCTTCAAAACTTACTCAAAATTTGTGGATAACACCACCATCAAGCATCTTGGTTAGCCAAGGAAACTTCAGCAAGCAACCTAAGCCTATCACCCTCCTTTTTGCCTTTGAGTTCTTGTTTTAGCCTTATCTTCATTTGCTTGACCCTCATGTTGCAAATCTTGTTCCGGGTCCTGTAATGTCGATCCATGTGCCTGATGATTTGATTGTCCCTGTTGGCATTTTGTAGCAACTTCTCCAAATGAAAATTGACCCTGTTAAGCCAATTTTCTCTATCCTCCTCAATCTCCTTCTCAATCCTTTGTTTTATAGTCAAGGTGGTTGGGGTTTCTTGTTCTTGCATTACTGACTTGCCTTTGTCACCTTGCATCTTTGCTTTGAGAAGTTCTGGCTCCATGAGGACTTGTTTGTCACTTAGCTACTTGTTCTCTTGCTCAAGGTATGAAATAACATACTTAACTCTCGCCAATGTTTCCATCAGTGCTTGGATCTGCGCATATTTTTCCCTTATGGTTATATTTTCGTTCGTTGCCTCATCTTGAGCCTCCAAGTCAACTATCTCAATGCCATGATGGATGTGTGGTTATTCTGGTTCATCATCTTCCATAAAATTAAATTCCCTTTCCTCTTAATCGTTGAGGATTTCCTCCATCATATTTTTCATCCCTTTATGCACCTGCAACACCTGTTGTACCTATTGTGTTGATGAAGAAGTCAAAGCCCCTTCCACAGCTTGTGGAGAAAGCATTTGCCTATGAGCTAATGAATAAGGCAAGGCCCCTTCCACGTCAAGTGGAGAAAAAACTTTCCTATCTACCACAAACAACTTTCTACCCCCTCCCTAATATGTTTTGTAGGCTTCTGGCTTCTCAACGACTCTAGTCTCTTTAGCCTTCTCACATTTATTTACTTTGGCACTCCTAGAAGGCCTTTCTACTTCTTGGGGTAATGGTGGAGGAATTTTAGGACCATTGAAGATGTCATTGGAAATGAATGTATCCCAGGAGATGTTGAGGAGGTTGAGATGATGTAGTACAATCATCTTAATCAAGGAATATTGATAGATGCTACTCATTTGTTGTGGTTATGGATTTTTCTGTACAATGTAGGCCATATTCTCAATGTTCCTGAATAAGAAATACAAGATGTTTAACATTTTCACTCTTGTGAAGTCCATAAGAAGCCTAATATGATAGGTGTACAATCTAGAAAATCTACCCTCACATGTAAAATACTTCATAATGATCCTTATCATATGGACATACTTATCTTCAAGGAACCTGAAAGGAAGGGTCCTCTTCTTTTCATTCTTGTACCTGGATTTGATGTATGGCTCATCGTAGTGCTCATCTGAATCTTGTGCCTTATACCATTGTTCCCCCACATTTGGAATCCTTGTAGCATCAATAATGATGGAGGATGAAACTGTAAATGTCACCCTGGCAAGAGTTACCTTGTTATCATGGAGATTGGCTACAAAAATCTTGGTCAGCTCAGGATGATGTTGAACTCTTTCCACCTGCTCACAAAACTCATAACACCCTAGATGCCTGAAACAAGAGGTTGTCATATGAGAAGCCTGTAACTCTCTGATGTTTGATGGTTCCTCTCTAATGATTCTACCTTCCTTATGTGGTTTTCTCTGATGCTAAGGTTTATCTCCCAAGCTTTTACTGCCACTGTTTTCCTCCTCCTCATAATCTCTATCCTCTTTATCCATGTTTGTTGAATTTTGAAGCTTTGAAACCCTAGAGAAGGTAATCAAGAAGTGATTTATGGTGAATAGGGATAGCGGAAGGGGAGAGGAGCTTATGTGATGTAGGATGAGATATATATGATATGAGAGTGAGAAGGAGGGTATTTTTGGTAGGGATTGTTTAGTAAATAGGGTTTTAAGGATTTTGTTTTAGGGATTATGGTATAAGGGATTTGAGGGAATTAGGGTATAAGGGATAGATGGAGGGATTTTTTTGAGGGAATTAGGGTATAAGGGATAGCTGGAGGGATTTTTTGCAACCTAGGGTTTGAAATTTTAAATAGAAAACCAACTTCAAAGTCATGAACTGAATGCTGGGAGGATATTTCGAGTGCACTTACTTGTTTATAAGTTCTAGGTGGCAAAAGAGTAATTTGGATGATTGATATGGTGGTTTTGGTGCTTGATGGCCCTATGCGTAGCACCTTGTATAGGTGTGCAGCGCCTTGTACATGTGCGCTGCGCTGTGTAAAATTGCACTGGAAAACCGGCCTTATGCGTAGCGCTCCGTCCCTCTGTTCAACGCTCACTCCTCTATGTGAAATGCCTCCTCAATCCGCTATATGCGCAACACCTCCTGCACTATGTGCAGTTCCTCCTCTTTGTTCAGCCACCAATTGGCTTTAATTCCCTTCTCTCCTTCAACTCTCTTCTTTCTCTTTGTCAAAGGAATATGATGAAGTTGGAAAAGGAATTTGAAATCTTATATAGAGGGCGATTTTGATTTTTCTTTAGAAAAAAACCCACTTTCTAATGTTTTTTGGAACTTTTCCTTTGTCTTCAAATCTCTATTTAATATATTTCTCTCTTTGTCTCTTTTCGGGTGGATGATGCTAGGATAGAACTTATTTCCTCAATGGTTTCATTTTCTTGCAGCAAGGGGAAATGCTTGGGGCAACTGGTAACACTTATTACATCAAATGAATTGAATTGCATCAAAAAATATAAATCAACTAAAAATACTCAGTTTTCATCTCAAAACATGTTTTTGAGATGAAAATTATATTAGTGAAATAAGATCTTTGTACAATAACCATGGCTTACTAGCAATCACTCTTTGTTTATTGGTCATCCTCATACCTTTGCTACCCTTTATTTACACTTGAAACTATGCTTTTTACCTTGGAAATGAACCCTAAGACCTAATGGAAAGACAACTACCTTTACTCTAAAACAAAAACATAACTGAAACCATAACTGAATATAACATGGAAATGGGTCAGCAAATGTACCTCATCAGGGAAAATGTGATTATCTAAGAAGAAGACAACCATCAGCGGACCATTTTGACATGACCTAGTGGAATGATCCAAAAATTCAGTATGAGACACCTAAAATGAAAATGCAAAGAGCATATTTGATCCCTGATGGAAGTATGCATATACTGACACTAAAATTGGCCTTATTGGGGATGGTATCTCCTTGTAGGTGTCAAGAACATCATAGACAAAGTGCCTAGATGATTGGGCCAATATGGTCAAACAAATGAAAAACTGGAAGCTTATTGAAACTTTTGAAAAATGACTCGATACAAACTGAATACTGACTCACAAGCGAGTCTAAACTAACTCAAAAACCAACTAAACACAACACAAAGCATTTAATCTTTATAGCCTTCACTTAGGGCCCCAAGCTCAAATGACATTGTACTTCAAAACTTGCAAGGAAAGCAAACTGGTATATACAATGACCCTGCATTAGAAATAATAGTGTTTCAGGAGCCTACCATTTACTGATCCTCTTGAGCATTATTGACCATCCATTTCCTTTAATAAAAATTCATTATGTCCTAGATAGGCTGAGATTTTATAAGGTCCTTTTCATAGATTGCCAAAATTGCTACGTTTCCCTTTTTCTTCATTTCATGCATCCCACCGCAGCACTACATCTTCCAACTAAAACTTTTTTGCCTTGGTTTTGTGGTCATAAATTTTCTTTATCTTCTCTTGCAGCCCGGAAAGTGTTTTGATAAACCTCATCTCTTTTCTACTTAAGGTGAATCATTTGATTGATTTGGTGCTGAATATCATCTTCTTCACTGCCGGCTTCTTGCAATAATCTCATGACCGGAACTGCAAGGGATGTGGAAAACACTGTATCAATACCATAAACCAATTCAAAATGTGACATACCTATTGATTTCTTGCTTATCAATCTATCAGCCCCAAAGCATTCACAAGCTTTCAATGCCAATCTTTTTTTTTGCCTCCAACATCTTCTTAATAATGTTTACCAAGGATTTATTTGAAGACTCAACTGGTCCATTGCCCTGCAGGTAGTATGTCGTGGAATGGCCCAATGTGATGTTGTATTTGTTTCAAAATTCAACCCTTCTCTTAGACTTAAATGCCACTTCATTATCTGTAATAATCTTGTGAGGGAAACCAAAATGAGACAAGATATTTTACCCTAAAAATTGAATGATTACTGTGTCCGTAGCTTGCCTTGTTGGAATGGCTTCGATCCATTTGGTGAAGTAATTAGTAGCTGTCAAAATCCATTTGTGTTGTGTTGATGATGTATGATGAATTTCTCCTATGAAATCAAGCCCCCACTGTTAGAAAGGTGCATTGACTACAACCACCTTCAAAGGAAGAGGAAGCAACTTCCTTTTTCCCTGAAAAACTTGACATTCGTGGTAGCTCATGACTGTTTTATACAAATCTGAAAACAAATATGGCCAATAATACCATGCTCTCAAGATTTTATTAGCTATTGTTTTCCAAAACAAGTGACCCCCATAATCTCCTCTATGAAAATCATTCATTACCTGTTGAGCTTCATTTTGAACCAAACAATTAAGAAGAACCCTTCTTGGATATTTCCAATAAAGAGCACTCTCTAAAATGCAGAATTTTGGAGACTTCAACTTTAGTGATCTACCTTTACTTTTTGACATTCTAGGAGGAAGAGAAATATGTTGAAGAACATATACTATATCGAAATACCAAGGTGAGTTGAGAAACATCTCTGATACCTGAATAAGGGTGCCACCATCTTCATCATCTGACATTGCTGCAATGAGATTTTGTTGGCATTATGACGCAGATTTGGCACTATGACACAGGTGTTTTCCTTGATGGCAACTCCATCAGATGACAAATCACAGTACAAACTCACAGAATGAAGAAAGAGAGGTATACACAGGTTCGTCATTGACCAAGCCACATGTACATGCGGGTTCGCAGACCAAAAGGTGCGTATGGCATACACACGCACTTTGACAGAAGGAAAGGTGCATACATGTTGGAAAACTAAGTTTTGGTCTGTGGTATTTGGTCCATGGTATTTTGATCCATGGTATTGGCCCAAGGTATCTTGTCTAAAGTGTTGACCCTGGGTATTTGGTCCAAAGTATTGGTTCTAAGTGGTTTTGGTCCATGGTATTAAGGCCTAAGACTATAAAAGGAGGAGAACATCATTAGGTGAAGGCACTCAAGCATTGAATATCTAATGAAGAGAAAGATATAGAATACAGGTTATTGGGTTATGGTGCACAGCTAGATCTGAATCAAGGATGAACCTGAGTGCTTGATGAAGGATAAGTTCTATTGATGGGTCAAGATCTTAAGGCTTGAAGTGAAGTATCTTTGTGTGGTTTTGATCTTTTATCTGAATAATTGTTGCATGTTATAGACTGTAAATATGATGATCTAGGTATAACTAAAAACTAAAATTGTTGTAAAGATTAAATCATCATTTATAGATCTGTACACAGGTTCACTTTAGAATAGGCACGTATACACACTAATTCTTCATATCAAAATAGTGTATACATCTTAAAGTTGATTTGCAGATCTGTACGCAGGTTCGCCTTGAGAAAAGTGAGTATGCACACAGGTTTGACACATTGAAGTAGCGTATACCTCATAAAATATGCTTTAGCTACTTCTAGTTGTTGTCACTGTGTTCTGGTTTTCTGGTTACTGTATTCTGGTTACAACATTCTGAAAAGTGATTTATTGATTCAGTCGTGGTTGGTGCAAAGGAGATTGATTGATGCAGATGTATTTGATGTTTGAAATATGTTATTGATGGATCCAGTTTGAAAATTTATGGAACGTGGTCCCTGGAAGAACAGAGAAGGTTTTAGCCTTATGTAGGGCGGCACCTATGTACTAGTAAATATATCAGCTAGTACAAGAGCTAGGGGGTTGTAGCTCCCTTCCAGGAGAAGCTGGAGAACGAGAGAAGGTTGTATCCTTCTATAGGTAGAAGCTTGCATACTGGTATAAGACTGCACCAGTACAAAACTTGTAAAAAAAAGTTTCTTATTAAAAGGAAGATAGAGACGATTACAACAAGTGGTTTTCACCCACAATGGGTTTCCACCTTATATCTTGTGTTCATGTGTGTGTGATTGTCTGTTTTGTTTTACTACACCTGGTTACTGTTTATATGGTTCTAATGCACTGATCAAAGATCAACATATGATAAATTAACTAAATCATAAGTTTTCAAGATATACACTAGTTGCCTTAAATACAGTTGCGTATACACACAAGTTCCATTAAATGAAGTAAAGTATATGAATCTGATTATGGAAATGAAATATTATTGTCTTGCTAATACTAATTCCACCGCCCCCCCCTCTCAGTATTATTTCCAACAATGGTATCAGAGCAAGTCCTTCAAAAGAAGCTTGATCACTTGAAGGAAGATCTATCATCATGAGTAACTGCGAAAGAGAGGGATCCATTAGACCACCAATATTTGATGGGACCAACTTCGTTTATTGGAAGGAAAGAACTATAGCCTATCTTCAATCTCTTGGAACATATGTCTGGGAAATCATGGAAGGAGGATATATATTTCCATCAGCAATTCCTACAGATACGGAAAGTAAAAGAAATATGAAACCAATGTCAAGGCTGTCAATACATTATTGGGGAGTTTGTCACAATCATAATTTGTCAAACTTATGCAGCTCAAAACCTCTAGAGAAATATAGGACAAGATCATTTTTAAGATATGAAGGAGGCAATAAGGTAAAACGTACAAAACTGCAATCTCTCAGAATTCAATATGAAACTCTCAAAATGCATAATGATGAAAGTATCACTAGTTACTTCTTACGTACGGATGAGATTGTTAATTGCATGAATAACTTGGGTGAAGAGATAAAATAAGTTACTTTAGTTGAAAAGGTTTTAAGATCCTTGTCTACTAAGTTTGAATCAAAAGTATCTGCCATAGAAGAAAAGCGAGATCTTCAAACTATTACTATGACACAGCTGCACGGAATCTGAATTGCCTTCGAAATGAGAAAAGGAGGTCCATCAGATATGAGAGAAGCGGCATTCAAAGCTTCAGGAAGAGAAGAAATCAATGGATCAGGACATATTTCAAAAGGAGAGGAAGAAGCAAACTTTGTCAAGAACCTTCAATGGGGTTCTAGGAGATTCAAAGGTAAACTGCCTTTCAAATGTTCTTCTTGTGGAAGAGTCAGTCATTATGCTGCCAAATTTCCTCATAAATATAAGCTTGATAAAGGTGAGGAATCAAGGAAATGGAATAGAAAACAAAGTATAAGTAAGAAGAGCTACTATAATCATGAAGATAGCAATGGCTTATGAAATAGTGATGAAGATGAAAATAGTAATGACTATTGACTTCTAATGGCTTTTGAAGATGATGATTTCTTGGATGCTTTAGATGAAGATGACCTTTATGAAGAAATATATAAACTCAAAATATGTTTATAAGAAAAGAATATGATTATAGATACTCTAACATTCCAACTTGATAAAAGAGAAAAACACAATGAAAAACAAGAATGTGAAATTGTGGGTCTAAGAAAGGATATTGAGAAAACAAAATCTCTCAATATTAGATTTACTAAAGGATTAGAAACTTTAAATGAAATTATCAAAGTTCAATGTTCTCCTCTGATAAATACAGATCTTGGATATACTGAAGAAGCATCTGAAGCATAGAAGCTATCAACCTCCACTAAAATCTATCTTGATGTAGGAAAGAGCAGTTAACAATTTGACAATTGACAGCAAAGGCATAAAGTAGATCACCAGGAAAATTAGGTTCAATTAACTTCAAGGTTGAAAAAAAGCTACAAACCTCGGGTAAATCATACTCAATCTGCTTCAAGAATGAATATCAATAGCAACTACAATCACCAGGTCAGTAGATTCGATAATCGCAGGAACTTCTTTAATGGCCAATGTTTTTCATGTCATAACTTTGGACACAAAGCTGCTCAATGTGTTTCTTACAAGACCATCATGACTAGAGAAGAAAAAAATCAAAGGAATGTGATGGGGATCATGAAACGGACCTACAATAACTTTTCTCTTCTTGAAAATGAAATATAATGCCCTATCTGCAACAACTTTGGTCACGAAGAATTTGAATGCAGGAGTAAATTTTAGAAAACATCTCAAAAGGAGAAAAATTCATTAAATTCCAAATTATCGAGAAAGAAAGAACCACAAACAGAAAGATGTGGTATAGCCCTATATGCAGAAGGACAAGAAAATCAGTGGTACATCGACAGTGGATGCTCAAAACACATGACAGGTGATAAAGAAAAACTTCAGCCATATAATGCCTTAGAAAAGGAAAAGAAGGTCTCATTTGGAAATGACACTCCTGTTGTCATAAAAGGTAAAGGTTCTGCTCTTTTAAAAGAAAAATTTAAAGCTGGGAATGTTATGTATATTGATGGTCTAAATCATAACCTATTGAGTGTCAGTCAAATGTGTGATCAAGGAAATGAAGTAGTATTTCGATCAAATGGATGTGTTGTTCATGAGCTTGATACAACAGAAACCATGATCAAAGGTATAATAACTCCAAACAACTTATATATACTCAAGGGAGGACAACAACAGTGCTATCTAAGAAAAAATGATGAACATTGGCTATCGCATAGAAGATTAGGGCATCTAAGTGTCTCTCAAATAAGAAAAGCAATCAAATTCCAGGTTGTTCATGATCTTCTTGATATCAGCATTCGAGAAAATACAATATGAAAATCATGTCAATTTGGTAAGCAAACCAGGTCGCAATTCCCTGAAAAGGAAGGATCAACTAGTAAGCCTCTTGAACTTGTTCACACTGATTTATGTGGTCCATCAAGGAAAAAGTCACCTCATGGAGAGGAATACTTTATATTGTTCATCTATGATTTTTCCAAACTGTGTTGGATAGGGCTTCTAAAGCATAAAGATGAAGCATTTGAAAAATTCAAAGCCTTCAAAGCCATGGTTGAAAATGAATCAGATCGCAAAATCAAATGTCTCAGATCTGATCGAGGAGGGGAATTTACCTCAAATGAATTCTTTGACTTTTGTGAAGAACATGGAATAAAAAGGAAATTCTCCACCACAAGGACTCCTTAGCAAAATGGAGTAGTAGAAAGGATGAACAAAAATATTCAACAAATGGCTCGTGCTATGCTAGATGAGTCTGGAACTCCTGCAACCTTCTGGGGTGAAGCTGCATTCACTGCGATCACTATTCTCAACAAAGTAAATGTTCAGGTAAAGAAAACTCAAACTCCACATGAACTTTGGTATGGTAAGACTCCTACCATAAAATACTTCAAAGTTTTTGGAAGCAATTGTTACATCAAAAGGACTGATGAAAATTTTGGCAAGTTTGAAACCAGAGCAGATGAAGGCATTCTCCTTGGTTACTCTTCTCGAAGTAAAGGATATAAGTGTTATAATAAAAGACTTGGAAAATTTATTGAAAGCATTAATGTTGTGGTTGATAAAGCATGCAAAAATCCAAAATAGGTAAAAACTAAAGATTGTGGAGAAGATGAGGATTATCCTTCCACATCAAATCAAACTAATTCTAAAGAAGGAACCAATGAAGCACCAAAAGAACAGATAACGGTAGAAGAAAAGACTCCATCTAGGTATGCTCAGAAAAATCATCCAAAGACTCAAATTTTGGGACAAAAAGAGGCAAGTGTGCAGACAAGAAGAACTATTACAGAAGCTTCAAGCTATCTAGCATTGCTTTCCTCCATTGAACCTCAAAATGAAATTGAAGCATGTAAAGATGAATGTTGGGTCAAGGCCATGAACGAAGAACTTGAGAAAATTGAGAAGAAGAATACTTGGGAATTAGTTCCTAGACCTCATGATAAAAATATCATGGGAACCAAATGGATATTCAAAAACACGCTGAATGAAAATGGCGAAGTTATTAGAAACAAGGCTAGACTTGTTTGTAAAGGATATGCTCAACAAGAAGGTATAGTTTTCAAAAATTCAAAGTATACCAAATGGATATAAAATCTACCTCTCTTAATCGGGATGTAGAAGAAGAAGAATATATTGGGCAACCAGATGGATTCATCCTTGGAAATGATCCAAAACTTGTATGCAGACTCAGAAAGGCTCTCTATGGTCCAAAACAATCTCCAAGGGCCTGGTATTACCATCTTGACAAATACCTCCATCAACAAGGTTTTTCAAAAGGATCAGCTGATAGCAATCTATATACGAAGATTGAAAATAATAAATTTCTAATACTTGTTGTGTATGTTGATGATATCATTTTTGGTAGCAATGAAGAAGCCATGAGTCAAAAATTTGCTTTGGTAATGCAATAAGAATTTGAAATGTCCCTGCTTGGTGAGGTCATATATTTTCTTGGCTACAAGTTCAACAAAAGAAAGATGGTATTTTTCTATCACAAATCATCTCAAGCAAATCTTGAAAAACATAGCATGGAAGATTCCAAACCTGTATGTACCCCTATGGTAACAGGATGCAGTCTCAGCTCAAATGATGAATCAGCAGTAGTACATCAACTAACCTATAGATCCATGATTGGTAGTCAACTTTATCTAACAGGTACCTGACCAGACATCATGCATGCAGTGGGAATAGTTGGAAGATTCCAAGCCAATCCAAAGGAATCACACCTTCAGGCAGTCAAAAGTTTTTTCAAATATTTTCAAGGAACATAGAATTTTGGTTTATGGTATCCTAGAGATACAGATCTTACACTTCATGCATATTCTAATGCAGATTGGGTAGGAAGCGTTGATGACATAAAAAGCACTAGTGGTGGTGCATTCTATATGGGTTCCAGAGCAGTGTCTTGGTTCAGCAAGAAACAAAGTTCAATTGCATTATCTACAGCTAAAGCAGAATATGTGGCTGTTGCATCTTGTTGCACACAACTCCTTTGGATGATGCAAACATTGCAAGACATTCATATCACATGTACTCCACCCATATCCATTCTATGTGATAATACAAGTGCAATTAGTATTTCCAAGAATTCAGTCATGCATTCCAAGACAAAGCACATACCCATCAAATATCATTTTCTACTTGAACAAGTGCTTGAACAAAAGGTCAAATTGGAGTATCTTCCCTCCAAAGAACAAGTTGTTGATATATTCACCAAACCACTGCCCAGAGAGACATTTGAATATCTCAGATAGAAGTTGGGAGTAGTTGATGCATAATCTTGCTAATAAACCTATATGTTTCAGAGAAAAGTGGTTAACGTGAGTTTCATGAAGCGTATCCGTGTACATATGCTTGTTCTTGTGGATACAGTCACGTAGAGGTTGGTTTGAAGAAAAAAGGTGGGCCAGACTCAAGATGAGAGGAGTCTAATATGGGTCTGACAGTTATCATTTGGCACAGGTTCAGGGGGAGCATATACTTCTAATAATGCATTGTTGGCATTATCTTAGAATATTTTGGTACAAATTCAGGCGGAACAAGTTCAGGGGGAGATCATGGTTACTGGTCTAGATGATGATTGACAGATGCTGCTGATGATATTTGCTAACAACTATCATGGTCTTGTTTCAGATATTTGGTCTATCTTTTAATGTCAAGGTCATGTAACGACCTATTTTTTCCCCACTATACATGGGATGGATGATGTAATGTTCTTGTTTTAACATGTATAATCATTTGGTATATCCCCACTTGGTTGGGAGATGGATGTATGTATGATTCTTTGGTGATAGGAAGGTTATTTATGATGTATGTATAGAGTCATGTTCTTCTTTTAGAACATCTTTTTGTAGACCTTGCTTATATTTATGGGGAGCATGGACTCGAGCATGGAGCTCAATCAACACATTTCAACATCTACTCAAGGGGAGTATAACCCTTTGCCCTTGATGACAAAGGGGGAGAGTGACTTGGGGTTGCCATCAAGTACAAAGGGGGAGATTGTTAGCATTATGACGTAGATTTGGCACTATGACACGGGTGTTATCCTTGATGGAAACTCACTCAAATGACAGATCACAGTTTAGACTCACAGAATGAAGAAAGAGAGGTATACATAGGTTCCTCATTGACCAAGCCGCGTATGCATGCAGGTTCGCAGACCAAAAGGCACGTATGGTGTACACACGCACTTTCACGAAAGGAAAGGCACGTACATGTCGCAAAACTCAGTTTTGGTCCATGGTATTTAGTCCATGGTATTTTGGTCCATGGTATTGGCCCAAGGTATCTTGTCCGAAGTGTTGACCCCAGGTATTTGGTCCAACGTATTGGTTCTAAGTGGTTTGGTTCCATGGTATTGAGTAAGGCCTAAGACTATAAAAGGAGGAGAAGATCATTAGGTGAAGGCACTCAAGCATTGAATATCTAATGAAGAGCAAGATCTAGAATATAGGTTGTTAGGTTATGGTGCACAGCTGGATCTGAATCAAGGATGAACCTGAGTGCTTGATGAAGGATAAGTTCTATTGATGGGTCAAGATCTTAAGGCTTGAAGTGAAGTAACTTTGGGTGGTTTTGATCTTTTATCTGAATAACTGGCGCATGTTGTAGACTATAAATATGATGATCTAGGTATAACTGAAAACTAAAATTGTTGTAAATATTAAATCATCATTTATAGATATGTACACAGGTTCACTTTAGAAAAGGTGTGTATACACGTTGATTCTACATATCAAAACAATGTATACATCTTAAATTTGATTTGCAAATCTGTACGTAGACTCGCCTTGAGAAAAGTGCGTATGCATGTAGGTTTGACACATTGAAGTAGTTTATACCTCATAAAATATGTTTTAGCTACTTCTGGTTGTTGTTACAATGTTTTGGATTCTGGTTACTATTGGTTACTGTATTCTCATTACAGCTTTCTAAAAAGTGATTGATTGATTCAATTATGGCTGGTGCAAAGGAGATTGATTCATGCAAATGTATTTGATGGTTGAAAGATGTTATTGATGGATCCAGTTTGAAAATTTATGAAACATGGTCCCTATAATAACAGAGAAGGTTGTAGCCTTCTGTAGGCCAGCACCTACGTACTAGTAAACATATCAGCTAATATAAGAGCTAGGGGGTTGTAGCTCCCTTCAAGGAGAAGCTTGAGAATGAGAGAAGTTTGTAGCCTTCTGCAGGTAGAAGCTTGCGTATTAATATAAGACTACACCAGTAAAAAAGTTGTAAAAAGAAGTTTCTTATTAAAAAGAAGATAGAGATGATTGCAGCAGGTGGTTTTCACCCACATTGGGTTTCCACCTTATATCTTGTGTTCATGTGTGTGTGATTTTCTGTTATGTTTCACTGCACCTAGTTACTGTTTATATGGTTCTGATGCACTGATTAAAGATCAACATATGATAAATTAACTGAATCATAAGTTTGCAAGATATATGCTAGTTTCCTTAAATATAGTTGCGTATACACGCAAGTTCCATTAACTGAAGTAGCGTATATGAATCTGATTATGGAAATGAAATATTATTGACTTTCTAATACTTATTCACCCCCCCCTCTCAGTATTATTTCCAACAGATTTATGTCCAGAGCATGAAGATTCGACTCAGTCATGAGTTTTTCCAATCCTTGAACTTGATCAATTTGGTAGGCTTAATCTCAAGATCATACTCTAACATCGCTGCTATCCACTTACCTCTTCTTCCCTCCGGATTAGTTTGCATTATGACATCTTTGACAGCCACGTTGGGAACATATGCTATGGTATGTGAATGCAGAATGTAAACTCGAAAATTATTCAATGCCTTTATAAGAGCCAAAGCTTGTTTCTCAATAATGTTATAGTGCAAAGCAACACCTCTGATAGTCCGACTGAAAAATTCAATTGGTTGTTCCATCTGATCCTTATTTTGCATCAACACTGCAGCCAAGGTGTTCTTAGATCCAAATGAAAATATAATAAAGTCAGAGTATAATCGAGACCAATCAAAATAGGGGCGTGGTCAAAGCAAGCTTTTCCGAGCTGAAAGATTTCATGGCATCCTCGGTCCATTTCACAGTGTTGTCCTTCTTCAACATAGTAGTTAACTCACCCAAATGCTCAGCCAAATTCAGTATAAATCTGCATAAGAAGTTCATCTTATCGTTGAAGTCTTGAATCTCCTTTTTGTTGCGCGGAAAGTCTATTAGCTGGATTTCCTCGACCTTAGAAGGATCAATGTGAATACCATCTTTAGAAATTATCTTACCAAGGAGTTTACCTTCCTCCATGGAAAAAAAGACTCTTCTTTCGATTTAAAGAAATCACAAACTCCTTGCATTCATGAAAAAAATCCTCAGGTGGTGTAAATGCTCATCATCGGAACTAGAAAATGTTGTCAAGTCATCTAAATAAACCACCAAGAAAATATCCTTCTCGTTAGCAAAAGTTATATCCATGGGTTACTGAAAAGTGGCCATGGCATTCTTTAGCCCACATGGCATTTTGGCATACTGAAAAGTTCCCCATGGTGCTGTGAACGTAGTTATGTCTTGGTCTTTTTTGTGCACCAAAATCTGATTGTAACCTGAGTAGCCATCTAGTAGTGACATCCGTGATGCTCCAACTACTCTTTGCAGAATATGGTCCATCTTAGGAAGAGGATAATTATCTTTCAGGGATACTTTATTTAGGTTCTGGAAATCAATGCACAACCTTATCTCTCCAATCTTTCTTCATACTGGGACCAAATTTGAAACCTAATCAGAGAATCTAATTGGAACAATGATACCAGCTTTAAATAATCTATTTACCTCTTTCTCGATGGATGGCAACAGCTTTCTTTTGATCCTCCTCAATTTTTTTCTAAAGGGTTTTTGATCCGGCTTGATAGGAATGGTATGCTGAATGATGTTCTTGTCATATAATTTCAAATATGAGTAATCTCATGCAAAAACATTAGAAAATTCAGAAAGCAATTTAACATACTTAGCCTTTGACTCAAGAGATAATGTTTTTGATAACTTAACAAGCTTAGGCTGGTATGTTGTTCCAATGTTTACATCTTCAACTCCTTTGTCAGTAGGGACCAAGGTTGGTTTTCTCGCCACATAATCTTTGTTAAACAACTCCTCTAAAGGTATAAGACCTCTAGGAATAAGATTATCCTTCAGCTATAAAACATCCATCTGATTTAACTCAATGTCTTATTCATCAGAATCACAAACATCATCAATGAAGGCATTCTTAAACTTCCCTTCATTCTACAAAAAGGAATTAATTTCATTGTCATCCCAGAAAACTTGCTAATATATCTGATTATTAGCAACAGTAGGCCTATGTTTGACACGAATTTCAAATTTATTGCTAGAATTCATTGGAATTTTTACATTGTTCGCTACTGTAGCAAATGAATCAACAATGATATTTTTACTTCTCAACACTGTTGTCAATGTGTATTCTAAAAACATTTTTAAGATATCCAAGACTGCGTTCCTATAAGCTCTCATGCACAGATGCTTCGCTTGATATTCTCCTTTGACTTGTTTAATCACTAGCTCTGAATCACCATAAACAGATATCCTTCTCACACCCAGCTTCTTCAAAATCTTTAGACTTGTAATCAATGCCTCATACCCCACTTATTATTAGATCAATCAAAAGCTAATTTATAGGAACAAACTCGAACATTACTTGGGATTTTGTCTGGCTGAAAAATAGGACATCGAATCAAAATTCCAATACTTTCACCATCTTTACCCAAAGCACCATCGAAGTCCATACTCCAAAGGCCGTCTTCATCTTCCAGATGTTGGAATTTTGCTTTAGTTTGGATCTTACCTTTCTTGGTTGCTTCATTTTTCTACTCTTCGCTGACTTTCTGCACCTGTGGAGACCACTTGCTACTGGGAATATTGTCCACTTAGAGCTATTATTCCCACTAAGACTAGTAGCTATCTTAGAAACAAACAAGTTAAAACTACTTTTGTTTTCCTTTATGAAAAATAGACAAGAGGGGAATAGAGGACACCAACCTTTGTCTTACGCTTGGTTCCTTTCTCGGTTCCTCTCCTTCTTGACAGATTTTTGCCGCTCCTTCTTTGTCTACACAGCTTCAAAGAGCACCTATGGAATCAAAGCAGCATAATACTATTGAAGAACAGAGATCTATATTCATAAACAACACAGGACCAGATATGTATTAACCACACAAATGCATATACAATCAAACATACACGAATGTGGAGGAAAACTTGAATAGCTTTATTAATATCAAGACTATCAAGAGTATTACAACCAATTATTCTGACCCAGCATCATCCTCCAGCAAGAAATCCCTTCTTCACCTCAAGTAAAGCTTAGATCACCCAACACTGTGGTGTTACCCCAGAAAACTAACAACACTTCTCTACAAGATACAAGATTCCAGCCTTTGGATCTCTATGACGAGGGATACATATATAGATGATTGTAGGGGGGTGCGTCAGTTTCTAGGATTTGGATTAGTTTCCTCTCTCTGATAGTTCTTGATTCCACTTGGAGATTGATGATCTGGTCGAAATCAGAGAGGCAAGTGTCAGAGGGGAAGTTTCTGGAAGATTCTATGATCTTCCACCTCACAAACTGTCTCTACCATTTGTCCAATCTCGCCCATCACACCCTACAGAGGGGCCATCCAGTATGCATCACACCCTTTACACTGGGAAGGTGATATGCATTGCACCCTCTGCACTGGGCATTTAGTATGGTCCAGTTTTGACCATTTCTGAGCAGTTTTTTGTGGAGAACTTCTGGGAGATGATGTAATCAGTTGACCTTGTTCCTTTA